>NW_026473702.1:0-70000 GCF_026875155.1 Cherax quadricarinatus | reverse complement strand
TTTACTGCAGTGAGCGGAAAAACCCAATATAAAGGGGGCCCCCTGTTTAAGGGGTTTTTAAATATGTTAAATTTAGTTACATTTTTCCCATCTATCCTGGATAACAGGGGGTAACTTGTGTGCAAATGCAGGGAAAAAATACATTAATGTACCTATTAAGCTTTTTTTTAAATTTAACAAATGTTAAAAATTTTATAAAAGTACTGATTTTTATTATTTAATCGTAGGGGAGCACCCGAACCGTAGGAATTTAAAAATGCATTGAGGGGGGTGTTTGGGAAAGGGATTCAGGTTCAATTCAGGGAACTGAAGCACCCGATCAATTTTCCCCAGATTTAAGAGCCCCTCACCAGCATCAAGGAACCTTCCTTGAGGGGATAATGTTATTGAAGGCACACTGGTCTTATGGCTACATACATATTTATATATAATACACTATGCAAATTTAACTAAGGAGACTCCTACATTCAAAATTAAGCGCTAAACCCACAAGGGTCATACACTAATAGTTAATGTGGTCTCCACTGAGGTCTGTGATTATCATTGTATATGTATATACCACTTAACTCAAGCTTGTACTTCTACTATTTATGAACATCAAGAGTCATATAATTAATAATCTACCGAGTCAAACCAAAAAAAAAAAAAAAAACCCAAACAAGTTCACCAAATGTTTATTTACATTTGAAATTCTTGACATTTTCAAAAGTAATTTACAAGAGCATAAGTTACATTCTAGGGAATAATTTTCTTAGACATCTACATGGACAATTCCAGAAGAATTAAAAATACTTACTAAGAGCCAGGAAGACGATAAAAATATTAAAATTCTAAAACTTGAGAAGGTTTTCGTCTTGATGTTGTTGCTACATTTAAATCTTTTTAGGTTGTGGTTGCGTCCAATCAATTTCAACAAATATTTTTTTAAGCGTAAAAATTTGCTTTATTTCACAGTGATAATTGTTTAAAACATGAAAATAACTGTTTTGGTAGTAATACATTTGAAAAATATTTAATAAGATGCTAAAAGTAAAGTGGAGTAATTGTATAGGTAAGATTATTATTTGTTCAGCAACACAAAAATTAATTCATTCCACATTTTATAAACATTTAATAATAACTACAATCAAACTTCACTTTTAATGCAAAAAGTAATCGGATTATAGTATATCGTAATAAATAATTTCACTTAATAAATTTTTGTCGATAATAATTTTTTAGTTTATACGAGGATGTTGTCAATGGCCCCAGCTATGAGATAACAATGTTAGTGACTTAATTGGTGCTAGGCTTTTTACATATGTTTTATGCACTAGTTATTTTTTTTACAATGGTTTTAAGGTCACACAGGTGTTGTGGGATTACATGTATGATACATCATGTAGATTTAACCTACGCTAACTGAACGTGTTTGCTGGAACTTTATCGTATTTTCTGCAACATTGCAAGCTCCTGATGATGTGTTGATTGCAACACGAAAGGCCTAGAGCTATCATCCAACTCCCCCGTGGTTGTTTTGTACATGTGTAGAGAACCTGGGATAACCCAAAAAAGTCAGTGACTTATTTTCATTTGGTTCCTTTATATACTTTACTGGCCTATTTACTTTACTGACCTACTTACTTTCCTGACTACTTACTTATACACTTTACTGACCTTACTTTACTGGCCTACTTACTTTACTTACTTTAGTACTTACTTCACTTACTTTACTTATTTACTTCACTTACTTACTTCGCGTACCTCACTTACTTTACTTACTTCACTTTACTTACTTGATTTACTTTACTTGACTTACTTTACTGACTATATAACAATAAAGTGCAGAAGGCTGGAAGGTGAGTGTCAGTGTATAAGCGACCTCATCAAGTAAATAAAATACGTTGTGTGCGTCTCTCACTAAATTAATCAATCATTTCTTCCCCAGGTTCATACAACACAGGTTGTCGTGCCCTTACACACCAACACCAACAATATTTCCATTTCTTGTTGAAACCTGGAGATAATTTCCACCCCAGGAGCCAGAAGTGGCCATCAACGGTTGTTGTGAACCTGGAACTTTTCCAGGGAAATTCAGTCATGGATTTGTCTCCTGAACCAACGATGGTGGTGAAGGCTCTGAAGGACCTGAATCAGTTTCTGACTGGCGGAAATAAGTCCGGAGATTCTTGTTTGAGTGGGTCCAGACGTCTCAACTTCTCTGGGGTGCTCAGTGAGAACAGTAGCAGTAGCTTCGTTGATGAGGACTTCGTGAGTGGTTTCCAGACTAAGAAAAGGCACCTTGATTCCCTCGCTGGATTTGGTAAGTCTAGATGTCTGGAAAGTTAATGTGTGGTGCAGCTTTTACCATCATCAAGGCATCACACCTGGCAGAAATGTCCTTCACTGCCAAGGGTTCTTGATTCAAGCTCCACAAGGGAGGTTCCTTGATGCTGGTAAGGGGGTCTTGATTTAGGGAATTGGATCTGTGCTCCAGTTTCCTGAATTCAGCCTGAATGCCTTCCATCCCCCCCCCCATGTGCTGTATAACCCTACAGGTTTAGCTCTCCCCCATGATTATAATAATCTTAATTAAAAAAAGTGGAGGTATTCTTCACTTCCTTGAATTAAGCATAATTACTTCATATTTTCCAGACACTGTATGAACATATTGAGTTAAGCATTTCCCATGAATATATTCTGTAATAATTGCTTATAGTGATGATAATCTTCACAAATTCATGATTATTGATGTGGGGTATACCTGGGGAGGGATTCTGGGGTCAACACCCCCGTGGCTTGGTCTGTGACCAGGCCTAATGGTGGATCAGGGTACATACGTCGGGTTGCCGCATGCAGCCCAACGTACGAACCACAGCCTGGCTGGTCAGATACTGACTATAGGTGCCTGTCCAGTGCCTTCTTGAAGACAACCAGGGGTCTTGAAGACAGCCAGGGGTCTATTGGTAATCCCCCTTATGCATGCTGCAAGGCAGTTGAACAGTCTTGGGCCCCGGACACTTATTGTGTTGTCTCTTATCGTGCTAGTGGCACCTCTGCTTTTCACTGGGGGGATGTTGCACCATCTGCCAAGTCTTTTGCTTTCATAGGGAGTGATTTTCACTTGCAAGTTTGGTACTAATCCCTTTAGGATTTTCCAAGTGTATATAATCATGTTTCTCTCCCGCCTGCATTCCAGAGAGTACAGGTTGAGGAAACCATACCCCCGGCCGGGATTGAACCCGCGGTCATAGAGTCTCAGAACTCCAGCCCGTCGCGTTAGCCACTAGACCAGCTAGCCACAATAAGATTCATCCAACTAAGTATATTTCTACACCATAGGAAAGTTAGCACAGGCACCTCTGTGACCACAAATGCAAGTTTTTACAGACGAATCTCCAGCTAGCGTGGCCACGCTAGCTGGAGATTCGTCTGTAAAAACTTGCATTTGTGGTCACAGAGGTGCCTGTGCTAACTTTCCTATGGTGTAGAAATATACCTAGTTGGATGAATCTTATTGTGGCTAGCTGGTCTAGTGGCTAACGCGACGGGCTGGAGTTTTGAGACTTATGACCGCGGGTTCAATCCCGGCCGGGGGTATGGTTTATTTGCAATCGTGTCATTACGATTTCTTAAGTCAAGTACAGGTTGAGGAACTTCAAGCATTCCCAGTAATTGAGGTGTTTTATCACAGTTATGTGTGCCATGAAGGTTCTCTGTACATTTTCTAGATCAGCAATTTCACCTGCCTTGAAAGGTGCTGTTAGTGTGCAGCAACATTCCAGTGTAGATAGAACGAGCGACTTGAAAAGTGTCATCATGGGCTTGGCATCCCTAGTTTTGAAGGTTCTCATTATTCCTCCTCTGACATTGTTACAAAAAACACGATTCTAAAAGCTTAGAGATCTCCAGGTAATACTAGAAAGGACTGCCCTTCTAGCATCCAGCCTGTTACTGGGTTTTCGTAACAAGTAGTCAGTATCCTTGTCCAATAATCCATTAGAATTCAGTATGGTTCAATAGTGCTTCAGGATTACAACTGGTAGGCTACTAACTAGAGAAATTAAAATTTAATGAATTTATTAAGTCTAGAGGTATATTATCAAATTAAATTAAATTAAATCAATCACAGTAATCAAAATAATATCACTTCTCTCAAGTACAATATTATTGTGCTGAAAGCACATATCACATTTATAATTCTTAAGTACCGTCTGGTACATTAACTTTTTAATAAGATATTCCCAATTATGTACAAGTAAGTATTATGTGTGTAAGTGCTCTAAGTAGTTCGTTTGGGTCTCACGACTCGACTAGACTTAAACAAGTGATGACAAGTCCTCAAATAAACTAACTTCTTGACCAACTGGCAGTCAGAACAGCCTGCTTGAACAATAAAAAGAATGCTAAGTCCAATAGCAATATAACAAGCAACTGTGACACAGAATCAGGAACAAGGAGATAATATAACAACACTAAGTAGGGACCATCTGCAGACCCTCCACAAAAGTCACAAAACTCCCATACTACTAAATCTAAGTTCGCATAAGAAAATCCCCGACTGTGATAATACACAGATACCTTACAAATTAGGTGAGAAGCTAAAGCTCAGGACCTGAGTTACTCAGAGTGTCTAGGAGACACAACCAGTACAACGTCGAAAATCACTAAGTCTATACAATGTTCTGTGAACAGAGTTCTACAGAACTAACAAGAATAATGAGACAGACTATCTGTCCAACCACCAAGAGAGTCTAGACCAGACTGAATACTTTAGGCGAGGTGAGGCCACCCCCCCCCCTCGATCACTGATAGCTCCGTGGGTTGCTGCCCAGCAACAACGAAAAGCCGGCAGTCTAACGAGCCACAAGCGAAAATTTTCAGTAGTTTAGACATTCAAGACTTTAACCGAGCACATAATATGTTACATCCTACCTCACAAAATTTAGCTAAGTCAAATAATAATAATATAAAGCAATATATTTACGATTTAGCTATTATCACAAATATAAGCAATAAAAAATTATATGAAAAGGTGATAATTATATATATACATTATATTCATAATCATAATATACATTATATATATTGCAACCCATTCAGGGGTTGCAACACCCCCCAACACGATAAACGGTCGCACTAGGAGTTGCATTAATGTCTTTCACATTATTACTGATTACTCATATCAATACAATTTAATATAAACATTAATCAGAGTCTCTCTTGCGCCAAGCACCTCTATAATTTCACAGCGTCTGTCACTAAGATATGCCCCTAGTACTAGGGAAGTACACAGTATCGTATCTCTGCATACTCGTGGTTATGTACATCAGTGTAGAGACAGGATAGCGCAGATGAGTAGGGCACGTTGAGGCTCGATCATAGTAGAGGAGACTGCATTCCACTCTTAAGTAGTGGTTGTGGAATGCTATGTAGTATGGACATCTGAGTATGAAACAGCTTAAGGTGTGTAGTGAAGGGGGGAGGTCTGTGGCAGGACAGTGTTCCGCCACACACAGTAACATCGCCCACACAACACTACCCACTCATCACTCAGCTTATGTCTCCTCCTCATACACATCACTACTGTGAATATATAAATATAATAAATTAGACATGACATGAGTATACATAGTTAATATGGGCTGGAGGGATTAAGTTACTCTACTGAATTTGACATAGCAAGTAACAAAAGGTATTTGGGCATTAAATTACGTAAATTTTAAATGGGAAGTCCCCCAAATACCGTCAAAATGTTCAAAGGACACCACAAGACCTACGCAATATTTTTCTGGGGGTCTTTTGAGCTTAGATGAATAGTAACATATAGGATGGAGAATATCAGTGGATGTTGACTGTTGGAGCAGCACAACACTCACTGCATAACCACTCTCATCTATATGTAAAAAGATGGAAAGATTGAAATTAGGACTCAACACTGGAGCCGAGGAAAGCAGATGCTTCAACCTTTTGAACAAATCTGAACAATGTCTAGTCCGATAAACTGAACTTTGCTACTAGAGCTCATACTGAGAGGTGTAGGTGGAGTGTGCGCTGCTGGCTTGCCTGTCACTTGACACATGTGGCAATGTCGCACATGATCAGCTACTGTTTCCTTCATCTTTGGCCAAGTAAAATGTTTTGCCAGTTTACCAAGTGTCTTCTTGACACCCAAATGTCCTCCAATGGGACTATTTTTGAGCAAAATCAATGGCTTGTTCACGAAATGTAACTGGTAACACTACGAGATGCTTGACTGTGGTGGAAACACTATCAGCTGACAACTTGCATGTATTTTTCTCCATCAGTACACCGTTGCTATAGTAGTAACAATTATCGAGACCCTTTGCTTCACTCTCAGTAACTGCTATATCTCTCAGTCTTTCCAGTGACTGATCAACAAACTAAATCCTTGATTAAATCATCATGAGTAAAAAATTTAAAACGTCAGGTGTGTCCTGACTAGGTTAAATGACCGGGGAGTCAGTGTTAATGACCCTGGGCGCAGAGCGTCACTAAACAACATATTCAAGCCCAAATCATTGTCATCCCCTAACTCAACAGGAGACAAGGATGGTTGTTGAATCTTTGACATAGCTCTAGTAATTGCGCGGAGAGGAAATAAAATAGGTTTCTCTCTACAACCCTTCCAATGGCTAATCATCATCAGTGTTATTATAAATCACAAGTGGTTCTTTACATATACCAGCATGAAGAATATCGTTCCCTATCAACAAGTCCACTGACCTGATGGGAAATACACCACGGATATACCCACGAAAAATAACCAGTATAATAGCTTGTTTCAATATAAACTTGTGCAGAGGCATTTATAACAGCGCCTCCATAAGCTTCTAACAATACATCTATCTTGGTATAGGGATCGTCAGTTATGGGCAGTACATCTTCTCTTAATAACGTGAGATAACGCCAGTGTCTCTGTAAGTAATTATCTCAGTTAAATGTGATTCGTCAAATCCTATTCTACCTCTTGAAAAGTAAGGATTCATCGCTGAACGAATCTTTTTCGTCAGAATACACTTTCTGACGCTAGTCAATCTATCCTGGTAACATTATCTAAAACAGTAGGATCAGGGTATTACTGGATTTTTGGGGCCCTTTTTTGCTCGGAAAATACGACTTGTGTGGGGGCGCCAGCCGCACGACTGCTTCTCGTATCTCTTTCTAACTTATAGCAATACTCTCTAGCATGTCCTTTTCTGTTACAATATGTACATTTAACTTTCTTCTTCTCGTTATCAGATTTTTGTCTAGCCACAGAGACAGATTCAGGATTGTGAGTTTCCTGGTAAAGGTACGATAAGTTTTTTAGTAGCAGATACATCAGGCCGGCAATGGGGCAGCTGATTTAGGTTGCCAACTTCTAGGACAATTTTTAGTTACCTTTTTTCTCTGTGTTTTTGTACGTACAAGTTTTTGAGAAATCTCGTAGTTGTCTGCTAATGCTGCAGTTTCCAGAATATCCGAGGTAAAAAAAATGATCGATCAGATATTCTTGTAATATCAGCAGACATACAGTTGTTAAACTCTTCAAAGTAGTAACAAATGAACAAGGCTGTCGTAGTTGTTACACTTGGCAGACCTTTCACCACCTCTCAAATGCAACTTTTTCTCACGACAAACTCTACACAAGTTTGATCTTGTCGTCGTTGTAACAAAACGAAATGCGCTTTGATAACTTACATGTAAACAAGTTTTATGTCTCTAGAAATAGTTCGTTTGACAGCGTCATAACTAATGTACTTGGCAAATGGTAAAACAGCAGTACAAGTTTGAGCTCTTCCTGTCAAAGTGTGTGCGCAAGGTGGCCCCGTGCTTAAAGTGGCCAGTTCATAGCACGTGCCTGGTTCTCAAACACATCAAAATAGGTGTCTAAGTCACTCTCAAAAAACTTAGGAACCATGGATGCAGCTTTTTGCACATTAAATGGGTCTTGTGATCTATCAGTCTGTTGTCTTCCAAGACGAACATTTTCTCTTTGGAAATCTTCTTCGTTCAATTTCCTCTGTGCCTCTATTTGTGCAGTCTGCAACATAATGAGATGTTCTAACCTCTCAAACTGTTCCTGAGAGATAGGACCAGTAGGTAATGGAGGAGTAGGGAAATTAACCTGTCTTTCTGGACTGTCCTTAGGTCGGGCACCTCGTTCAGGCGTCTCTAGAGAATCTAGATCTGGTCTAGGATAAGTAGATATTGGTGTAGCATCCACTGTACTAGTATGTGGCTGCGTCAAGCTAACAGTTAGGAGGGAAGGCGTGAGCGAGAACTGAGCTACACTAGGCTCAGACACTAGGTTCACTTCTGCCTTAGTTGCTCTTTCTTCTACTTCATCAAATAGTCATACTTCCTAATTGTGACACTAGGCTTTCTGAATCTGAATCATAATCAGACATCTCTGTATGAGCAGGAAACAATGTATCTTTAATTAACGCTCTGACAGTTTCTGCGGTGTAATTCCTGTTATACGTCACACCGAGATATTTGGCTACTCGCCAACACGTCTGCAGTTTTAATGTACTTAACTCAGACAAAGTCAGAGTATCAATTATTTTTTTTCACTTTGGGATACATCACGAAAATAATTGTACTACGAGAGAGTGATTATGGGAAACTATAATCCTAATAGGAATTTTAGTGTTGGTTGTCTTAGAGCTAGAACTGATAAACAGTATTTCCATCTCCTTGGATCAAGAGACTCAGTCAGGTACATACATCCACCTGGTATGTTGTACAAGACTAAACTCAAAGTCTTCAGATTAGGAAAGTACTGTGTTTGATCATAGAGTTACTAGTATGTCAAACTGGACAATTTCTCCAACACGTTGGATCAAGAGCCTCCCGGAGAGGCCCCCATTTTTTACAAAAAACGCGATTCTAAAAGCTTAGAGATCTCCAGGTAATACTAGAAAGGACTGCCCTTCTAGCATCCAGCCTGTTACTGGGTTTTCGTAACAAGTAGTCAGTATCCTTGTCCAATAATCCATTAGAATTCAGTATGGTTCAGTAGTGCTTCAGGATTACAACTGGTAGGCAATTAACTAGAGAAATTAAAATTTAATGAATTTATTAAGTCTAGAGGTATATTATCAAATTAAATTAAATTTAATTAATCACAGTAATCAAAATAATATCACTTCTCTCAAGTACAATATTATTGTGCTGAAAGCACATATCACATTTATAATTCTTAAGTACCGTCTGGTACATTAATATTTAATAAGATATTACAATTATGTACAAGTAAGTATGTATGTGTGTAAGTGCTCTAAGTAGTTCGCTATGTCTCACGACTCGACTAGAACTTAAACAAGTGACTGACAAAAGTCCTCAAATAAACTAACTTCTTGACCAACTGGCAGTCAGAACAGTCTGCTTGAACAATAAAAAGAATGCTAAGTCCAATAGCAATATAACAAGCAACTGCGACACAGAATCAGGAACAAGGAGATAATATAACGACACTAAGTAGGGACCATCAGCAGATCCTCCACAAAAGTCACAAAACTCCCATACTACTGAATCTAAGTTCAGCATAAGAAAATCCCCGACTGTGATAATACACAGATACCAGTACAAATTAGGTGAGAAGCTAAAGCTCAGGACCTGAGTTACTCAGAGTGTCTATGAGACACACAACCTCAGTACAACGTCGAAAATCACTAAGTCTATACAATGTTCTGTGAACAGAGCTCTACAGAACTAACAAGAATAATGAGACAGACTATCTGTCCAACCACCAAGAGAGTCTAGACCAGACTGAATACTTCAGGCGAGGTGAGGACACTCCCCCCTCGATCACATGATAGCTCCGTGGGTTGCTGCCCAGCAACAACGAGAAGCCGGCAGTCTAACGAGCCACAAGCGATAATTACAGTAATTAGACATTTAAGACTTTAACTGAGCACATAATATGTTACATCCTACCTCACAAAATATAGCTAAGTCAAATAATAATAATATAAAGCAATATATTTACGATTTAGCTATTATCGCAAATATAAGCAATATAAAATTATATGAAAAGGTGATAATTATATATATACATTATATTCATAATCATAATATACATTATATATATTGCAACCCATTCAGGGGTTGCAACACATTATCACTCCCAGGTCTTTAACATAAGTTTTTTGCTGTATTGTGTAGTTGGAATTTGTTTTATACTCCGATATAGTTTTAATTTTCTCACGTTTTCCATATCAGAGTAGTTGAAATTTCTCATCATTGAACTTCATATTGTTTTCTGCAGGCCATTTAAAGATTTGGTTGATGTCCACCTGGAGTCTTGCAGTGTCTTCAATGGAGGACACTGTCATGCAAATTTGGGTGTCATCTGCAAAGGAAGACAGTGCTGTGGTGGGAAGTTGCATCTGGGAGCTGATTTTTTTTTTATTCTTGGCCTAAATGTATGTTGTAAAAATTATTGGAACACCCAGTCTACCCCTCAAAGCAGCTGATAGAAGGGTGCCATATATCTAAAAACTGCTATTCTGAGGGAAAATTTATATTGCAACAATAGCTTTAAAATGTTTTAGCAAATTAGTAATATGTAATTGTACTCTTCACTCTGAAGTGGTTTTGCAAAAGGTAATTCATTAATCAAAGAATGGATGAGGTTTCAACATAATTGTATGGTAATCATCTTTAATTTTTTTTACAGACATCACCAAGAAATTTAGAGAAAAAGACAGTGAAATAATCAGTTCTCAAGCCACAATTAAAAGACTTGAGGGACGTATACATGACTTGGAGTTGACAGCTAAGAAAGCAAAACTGGAAAGGGATACAGAACTGGAGAGTTTGAGGCTGAAGCAACTCAGAGATAAAGAACTGGTGAGTATTATTTCAGGTTGGTAGACAGTGGCCAACCAGGGAGATATTACCATCCTGTTGCATGAATGTAAAAATAGTCTGTTAAACATTTTGCACTGAGGTAGGATTGCCAATCATTTTTTTCTGTTCCTTGTACATGTAAATGGGCAGATAAATGTTTTAAACTGTTACATTCACTCTTCACTTATATTTACCTGACTGTATACATCTTCATATATGATCCTTCATTGGTCACGAAATCGTAATGACACGATTGCAAACAAACCATACCACTCTGATCGCGGGTTCTATCCCCACCCGTGGTATGGTTTATGATCCTTCATAGTTTGTACCTTTGTGTTCTGCATACATCCTGGTGACAGTGGTCTGTGAAGCTTTCCCTCGTGTATCATATTCATCACAAGGAATGATTTAGACTTGGGTTTATGAGTTGCATACACACATAATTAAACACTGAAGATAATCTGGATGCAGTGATTTGACAACTTGCAACATAACTTCAGAATTTAGCCAATTTATGCCTGTTTTCAGATTGATGACCTACAGCATAAAGTGAAGCAGGTGCAGAATCGTGAGAGGGAAACTCAAGAGTGTGCAAACAAAGTTAAAAAAGAATGCAACACCATCAGCTTTGAGATTGAGGCAAAAATGATCAAAATGCAACAAGAGCACATGGAGCAGTACAACACATTTTGTGAGGTGGTCGCACATTTGGCTCTTTGTGGGATCTGAAATATTTTTTATTGACCATGCCTGGAAAATATAAGTAAAACCCCTGGTCTCTAATGGTTTATTGCTAATATGGAAGTTGCTGTAGAACTATCTCCAGCCATCTGTCATTTTTATATATTTTAATAAAATTTGTGTCTTGTTTTTGTGGCTAATTACAGATATGTATAATTATGTAAATGGTATATAATACTGACAAGTAGATCAGTAAGATAGATGTGCAATAGTTTGGTATCTTTCTTCTTTCAACGAACCAACTGTATCCCACCAAAGCAGGGTGGCCCAATAAGAAAACAAAAGTTTCTCTTAACTTTAGTAATGTATACAAGAGAAGGGGTTACTAGCCTCTTACAACACGCATGGCTTACAGAGGAATTAATTCTGTTCCACTTCCCCATGGAGAGTTTGGTATCTATTTTTTATTTTTATTAAACGTCGGCTGTTTCCCACCAAGGCAGGGTGGGCTGAAAAAGAAAAACTCCCACCATCATTCACTCCATCACTGTCTTGCCAGAGGCATGCTTACACTACAATTATAAAACTGCAACATTAACACCCCTTTTTCAGAGTACTGACACTGTACTTCCCATCTCCAGGAATCGAGTCTGGCCTCCCGGTTTCCCTGAATCCCTTCATGAATGTTACCTTGCTTACACTCCAACAGCACGTTAAGTCCTAAAAATCACTTGTCTCCATTTGCTCCTATATAACACGCTCATGTATGCTTGCTGGAAGTCCAAGCCCTTTGCACACGAAACCTCCTTTACCCCCTCCCTCCAACCTTTCCTAGGCCAACCCCTACCCTACTTTCCCTCCACTACAGATTTATACACTCGAAGTCATTCTTATTTCGTTACATCCTCTCTGTGTCCAAACCATCTCAATAACCCCTCCTGAGCCCTCTGGACAATGGTCTTGATAATCCTGCACCTCCTCCTAATCTCCAAACTACAGATTCTCTGTATTATATTCACATCACACATTACCCTCAGACATGACATCTCCACTGCCTCAAGCCTTCTCCTTGTTGCAACATTCACCATCCATACCTCACACCCATACAAGAGCATTTATATAACTATACTCTCATACATTCCCCTCTTTGCTTTCATGGATAAAGTTCTTTGTCTCCACAGATTCCTCGGTGCACCACTCACCTTTTTCCCCCTAGTCAATTCTATATTGTTGAAATGTTTTGCCTACGCTGTAAATTGCTTCTGCTGTCTCCTGTGAACTTGACAGAAGAAGCCTACCGTGTAGGCAACATGGTCTAACAATGAAGATACTAGAGATGTTTTAGTGATACATCATTCAAATTGTGATGTTCATGCTCTTCTGGAGAGTTGGCTAGAAAGCAAATATTTCCCTATGTTCAGCTAGCCTTGGTCGGAAATGTCCAATGTGTTCAAAAATTTGTCATGGCTACAGTATTAGTTTTGGGGTTTAGGTAGGGAAATTAGTCACTGTTGATAATGTATGATTATTAAAGATTAAATAAGTGTTAATAGAGATAATTTATGTTAAGGTTAATGATCCCTGTAATATTCCACAGAAAATTTCTGATCTTCGCAAAAAAGTGTTGGGCTTGGAAAAAGATGTTGACGAAAAGTCCTCAGAGGTGAGTACAGTATTTTGTACTGTCTATAAAATAATAAGTTTGGCATAAATACAGTGGTTGCTCTCATAACCATGTATCCAGTACTGTGATCAGTGATTGCCCTTACAAAAGTTGGATAAAAAGATGAGCATAACTGTCAACCAGCCTTTTATTGGGTAGTGTAAAAAAAAATAAAAATGGAAATAAAATTAATAACCAGCCATCCCCTTAAATAAGGCTGGTTATTAGTCTATATAAATTTTTTTTTTTTTTTGGTTTACCATTTTAATAGTAATGTTATACAGTATTGAACTAGGCTTCCTGTCCTCCCCCACCTGAAAAGCATTTGAACCCTATGAACTTCTCTTCTATGTTTCTTAGTCAGATGATGACTGGATCACTGATGTTCAAACCATCATGTAGAGTTCCTTGACTGATATTTCAAACATTTATTTATATGATTAGATGTGGTATGTTTAGCAGTTAAAATGTCTGGGAAAAATTTTTACACATTTAGGCACTTTTTAAGTCTTGTAGCCAAATTTGACTGAAAAGATCATTGACTATATATGTAGTTATAAAGAACATAAGAATATAGGAACACTGCAGAAGGCCTACTGGCCCATGCGAGGCAGGTCCTTATCAAAACGACCTCTACCTAAAGATACCCAAGAAATAACTCCCCGTACCCAATGACACCATTCAAACCCAGCCCCTCCCACTCATATATTTGTCCAGTCTCTTCTTAAAGCTACCCAAGGTCCTAGCCTCTATCACCCCACTGGGAAGACTGTTCCACGCATCAATTTTAAGATTGATTGACATGCATTAAGGATTAGTATGAGAAGTGACCTACATCATATGCACTTTATTCATTTCTCTACATTTAGAAAGGTATTAAATTTTCTGTACTGTATTTCCAGTTGGAGTTAACAAAGTGTCATACTGCAGAGCTAGAAGAAAATCTTGCCGGAGCCCAGGAGAGGTTGAAAGAGTCGGGGTCTAATCAGTTGCAGTTGGAAACACTGCAGTTACAGCATAATAGAGAAAAAGCAAAAGTTCAGGTAAAAGACGTTATGTAGATTTTTTTCCTATTATTTCATTTCCTAGGAAAGGTTGGAGGGAGGGGGTAAAGGAGGTTTTGTGTGCGAGGGGCTTGGACTTCCAGCAGGCATGCGTGAGCATGTTTGATAGGAGTGAATGGAGACAAATGGTTTTTAATACTTGACGTGCTGTTGGAGTGTGAGCAAAGTAACATTTATGAAGGGGTTCAGGGAAACCAGCAGGCCGGACTTGAGTCCTGGAGATGGGAAGTACAGTGCCTGCACTCTGAAGGAGGGGTGTTAATGTTGCAGTTTAAAAACTGTAGTGTAAAGCACCCTTCTGGCAAGACAGTGATGGAGTGAATGATGGTGAAAGTTTTTCTTTTTCAGGCCACCCTGCCTTGGTGGGACTCGACCAGTGTGTTAATAATGTTAATAATATTTCATTTCCAGGCGATACTGTGAGAATTCCTCTTTGCAGTAATTTGGAATACAAAACATAATGTGTGCATGCCCATAAAACAAAGCCGTCTCTGTAAGTTCACAAGCCCAGCCTCTTGGTGACAGTTTTAAGAACCAATTTTTATTTTTTTTTTTCACTGGATCAACAGTGAATAAGCTTTACTACACACAAGTATGAATGGTAAAGTGCTCTTCTCGTGGTTGATGTTTAGGTGCTTTCAGTTATTTCCCTCAAAATGCAGTTCTGTGTTTGCTTGACAGTGCTGTATGACCCTTGTGGATTTAGCATTTAGTTCTGATTTTTATTATTATGTTTGCTTGGTTACTAAATATTATGAGGTGTAGTGATGAATGATGTAAGTGGCTGACTAGTACCTTCATCCTCCCTACATCTATTTTGTATTTTCTCTTACAATACCTGAAAAAGCCTAGGCGTGTAAGCCGTTTAAGTCATTTCCAGTAAATTCCCTATAAACCTGCACTTACGAGAGGAACTTTGTACTATTTTGATCTGACCTGGACCACTGTCAAGTCACAATTGAGGCAAGAAAAGTAGAGGCCAGAAGACAACACAGGAGGGGGCTGGGGAAAGCAGGGAGTGGTGGCAGTAGTTGTAAAATCCACAGCAGCAGCAGCAGTAGTAGTAAAGGTAGCAGCAGTGGTAGTAGTAATTGTAGTAGTAACAGTAATGTTAGTAGTGGTAGAATTAATAGTGTAGTAGTAATAGTAAATATGAGCAAAGAATAAAGGGGCACTACAGGAAATTTCCTGGCACATGCCAGGTAGGACTAATCATGGGGTAATAAGAGTGGATTACATTTCAAGGCAGTAGAGAATAAAGTATCTTCACATTCTGGCACCTGTCTGCAAGATGGCAGAGAAGCACTGCAATAGACCTACTGGCTCAAGCTAGGAAAGAAAAAGAAGCAAGAAAGAGGGAAGTCAGAAGACAGGAAAAACAGTAGGAAATGCAAATGAGACATCAAGAGAAATTGAGAGGGGGGGAGAGGGAAGCAAAGGTGGGATCAAGTTACATCGTCTAAAAGTGTTGTAAGAAAGGCAAGCATCCACAGAAACAAAGCCAGGACTAAAATTAATGTATAATGGATGTATTTAAGAGCTGATTTGACAGGATGGCATGTTAGACTAGAAGAAGGGTAAGATAGTTTCATCTGAGGACCAAGCAACAGGACAGTTGTGATTTCTGAAATGACAGAAAGGAGCATTGTTTTTGGCAAGATGAACACTGTTGTGCTTTTTGCCGGAAGGGAGCAGCCAGTTTTACCAAAGTATTGGAGAGGAAAAGACAGCAGGAAATGGAGTAAACACTGGAAGCATCAGTGACAGAAGTATGATGGGTCGCCCTGCCATGGTGGGTGATGGCTGTTGAGGAAAAAAAATAATTAATAGATAGGTTAATTTAACTTTAATTCTTGTCTGCCCTTTAAAGTGTCTTTTGGGACTTAATTTTAAGGATTTACAATATTTTCCAGCATATAACTTTTTTCTCTTTCCTTTTCTCTCTTTTTCTTTCTTTTTTACCCCTTTCCAAAATTTGATTCTCAGAATCACTCAGCATTTTACATGGTGAAGGTCAAGCTTGGGGTCTAAGAATAATTCCATTTAACAAAGAGAATTAAACAGAATAAGAAATAAACAAGGGATTTTCAGTAAATTTAGGGTGCATCTTGTATGCTGCGAAATACGATGATCTCCTACCTTCAAGTTGTGAAAATAAAAGGAAAAGCAACAAATGACTTATCACATGGACTGTTCCCACCAAGGTAGGGCGACTCAAAATAGGAAATACATTCTCCGTAACTTGTTCAGCAGAAGCCTTGCCAGAAGTGCATACAATTCAGATGGCATAAGTAAATCTTTCTTCTTTCAACAAACTGGCCGTATCCCACTGAGGCAGGCTGACCCCCAAAAAAAAAAAAAATAATTCATGTTTCTCTTTTAAAATTTAGTGCATACAGGAGAAGGGGTTACTAGCCCCTTGCTCTTGGCATTTTAGTTGCCTCTTAAGTCACGCATGACTTATGGAGGAAGAATTCTGTTCCACTTTCCTATGGAGATAAGAGGGAATAAACAAGAACAAGAGCTAGTAAGAAAATAGAAGAAAACCCAGAGAGGTGTATTTTTTTTTTTTTTTTTTTTAACAAACCGGACGTATCCCACCGAGGCGGGGTGGCCCAAAAAGAAAAACTAAAGTTTCTCTTTTTAAATTTAGTAATTTATACAAGAGAAGGGGTTACTAGCCCCTTGCCCCTGGCATTTTGGTGGCATCTTACAACACGCATGGCTTACGGAAGAAGAATTCTGTTCCACTTCCCCATGGAGATATGAGGAAGTAAACAAGAACTAGAAAGAAAATAGCAGAAAACCCAGAGGGGTTTGTATATATATATGCTTGTACATGTATGCGTAGTGTGACCTAAGTGTAAGTAGAAGTAGCAAGACGTACCTGAAATCTTGCATGTTTATGAGACAGAAAAAAGACACCAGCAATCCTACCATCATGTAAAACAATTACAGGCTTCCATTTTACACTCGCTTGGCAAGACAGTAGTATCTCCCTGGTCACTTGCTGTCTACCAACCTACTACCTAGGAGTTTCTCTTTTTAAATTTAGTAATACAGTATGTGCCCCTTGCTCCCAGCATTTTAGTCGCCTCTTATGACACGCATGGCTTATGGGTAAAGAAGTCTGTTCCACTTCCCCATGGAGAGACATTTGGTACTGTATTTAGTAAATCATTATGCACAAAACATTTCAGGAACTAAAGCTGCAGCTGGAAAAGCTGGAGGTGCTGCGGAACAAAGCTGATGTCTTCGATTCTACTGTGGGAAAGTTCTCTCTCCTGCAGAAGGAACTGTCTAAGTTAAAAGAGGACAATAAGTTTCTAAGGTTTGTTGAACCTAACTGAAAGTAACTGAGATAATTTAACTTACCAGTATTAAAAATTTGTATTCCGTCTTCTGAAGACGAATCTGTTAAAAGTATATATGGGTATACAGCCTCTCCTCACTTAGCGATGCACTTGTTTACTGACAACTTGGACTTATGACAGGTTCTCTGACCAGTATGAATACCTAAATAATGTACATATATTAGAGCTGATTTCCTCTATTCTGTTTATTACAATATACAGTACACCACTGTATAAACATTTAAAAATATACCAGAAATGTTATAAATGGTGCAAAGGCGACATTAAAACAATATCACAGATGGTTGACACAAACTCACTACCATTATAGTATGCTCCTCACTTAGCGACGAATTCATTTACCAATGTGGTCTTAGGAACAGAACTCCATCGTTAAGTGAGGAGAGGCTGTATTTGCTTTTAATTTCAAATATTTTTATATTTCATTTAAAAACTGAATCTCGAAATTTCCAGGAAACTTTTTTTTGCAACAAGAGACTTCCTTTTAATTGATAATTATCTGCTATTACTTGTTACAGAGAGACTGCTAGAAACACTGAGCTCTTAGAAGAAAAACTAGATGGTGCTCAGCAGCTCGTAAAGTTACTGGAAAAGCGCTGTGAAGATAATGCATATTTACAGGCAGAGAATGACCTGCTGAAGGTAGCTATCCAGTTGCATAAGCAATGGCAGAGACTACAGTATTAGATCCAAATGCAGACTTAGTGTTGGCAAAATGGCCGACATTTTTATTGCTTGCATATAACCTTTCTATTATCTGAATCCTACTTGAAGACAATGAAAATACTTTAAAATGCTTTTTTTATGATCTGTGTTTCAGGAAACTGTGCAGCAGTATGAATCAGTAGTCAAGAAGGAGTTTGGGTTTGAACACAAAGCTACGCCACAAGAATTACAACATCACATTACCAAACTCAAGCAAGGGGACGAAACTCTCACCGAAGGTATAGCACAGCTTCGGGCCAGGTGAGTTAGTGCATGCTCTATATGAGTGCATGAATAAACAAAACCACAGCTTCTGTGTGTACAATATTAATATGAAATGTCTAAAATAGTAATTCTTTTAACCCTTTGAGGGTCGACAGGCCCTCACCGAAACTCGTTCTCAGGGTCGGCCAAATTTAAAAAAAAAAAAAAATTTTTTTCTCTTATGAAAAGATAGAGAATATTTTCCCGATCATAAAGACACCAAAAGTTTGAAATTTGATAGAAAACTTACGGAATTATGCTCTCGCAAAGTTAGCGGTCTCGGCGATGTTTACGCATCGGCGATTTTGCCCACTTTGAGCCCCATTTTCGGCCAATTCCACTGTACTAGTCGACAAAAAACATGAATATTTCGCTAGAACTCCATTTTTTCTATCGAATGGGTGCAAGAAACCACCCATTTATGAAATTCAACTATCCAGTACAGTGGTCAGAATTTAGCAATTTTGCCAATTTCACACAAATTTCAAAAGATGCCAATTTCCGAATAGGGTCCAGAATAAACAAGAAAGACATTCCTGGCACTAAAATGACATTTCCTCTAGTCATTAGTCACATCTCAAGGCCCCTCTTATATTCTTTTGCTTTCCACTTTGAATTTTTATTCTCACAAAAAATATAAGATTTACTGTTATGCAGACTACTGCATTAGTGTAAAAAATGGTATAAATATTATTGGTGCACTTGTGAAAGAATATTAGACTCACCAGTTGACGTGTATTGCACGCTTGGCACGATTTGTTTACTTTTGAAATTTGGTAAAAATCGAACATTTCTGCTACTTTGAGCTCAATTTCAATGTACCTTTCATTGTAAAACCAGTCAAAATCATCTCAATTTCTGTAATATGTCTTCCATTCTATAAAATGAGACCAAGAAAACTAGAATATAACAATAAATACCATACGAAAATACACTGCAAAGTCGCTGATTTATTCCAAAAAAATGGTCAAAGTTTTTTTTTTCTCATTATGCACTGTGTGCTGCAGGATTTTTTTTAGACTGTGCACACTGACCACATAGACCCATTCTTTCATATGTAGGCCTACCAGCTTTCTCCCACTAGATTTGAGGGCACTAGAATTTAGGCGTACTAGTACGTCAAAAACCCTGGGTCGTAAGCCGTACTAGTACGTCCGAAACCCTCAAAGGGTTAATGGTGGTGAGTTACAGATTTTTTTTTTTTTTTTTTTTTTTTTTTCCCAACAAGTCGGCCGTCTCCCACCAAGGCAGGGTGACCCAAAAAAGAAAGAAAATCCCCAAAAAGAAAATACTTTCATCATCATTCAACACTTTCACCACACTCGCACATTATCATTGTTTTTGCAGAGGTGCTCAGAATACAACAGTTTAGAAGCATACACATATAAAGATACACAACATATCCCTCCAAACTGCCAATATCCCAAACCCCTCCTTTAAAGTGCAGGCATTGTACTTCCCATTTCCAGGACTCAAGTCCGACTATATGAAAATAACCGGTTTCCCTGAATCCCTTCACTAAATATTACCCTGCTCACACTCCAACAGATCGTCAGGTCCCAAGTACCATTCGTCTCCATTCACTCCTATCTAACATTCACGCACGCTTGCTGGAAGTCCAAGCCCCTTACCCACAAAACCTCCTTTACCCCCTCTCTCCAACCCTTTCGAGGACGACCCCTACCCCGCCTTCCTTCCCCTATAGATTTATATGCTTTCCATGTCATTCTACTTTGATCCATTCTCTCTAAATGACCAAACCACCTCAACAACCCCTCTTCTGCCCTCTGACTAATACTTTTATTAACTCCACACCTTTTCCTAATTTCCACACTCCAAATTTTCTGCATAATATTTACACCACACATTGCCCTTAAACAGGACATCTCCGCTGCCTCCAACCGTCTCCTCGCTGCTGCATTTACCACACAAGCTTCACACCCATATAAGAGTGTTGGTACTACTATACTTTCATACATTCCCTTCTTTGCCTCCATAGATAACGTTTTTTGACTCCACATATACCTCAACGCACCACTCACCTTTTTTCCCTCATCAATTCTATGATTAACCTCATCCTTCATAAATCCATCCGCCGACACGTCAACTCCCGAGTATCTGAAAACATTCACTTCTTCCATACTCCTCCTCCCCAATTTGATATCCAATTTTTCTTTATCTAAATCATTTGACACCCTCATCACCTTACTCTTTTCTATGTTCACTTTCAACTTTCTACGTTTACACACATTCCCAAACTCATCCACTAACCTTTGCAATTTTTCTTTAGAATCTCCCATAAGCACAGTATCATCAGCAAAAAGTAACTGTGTCAATTCCCATTTTGAATTTGATTCCCCAAAATTTAATCCCACCCCTCTCCCGAACACCCTAGCATTTACTTCCTTTACAACCCCATCTATAAATATATTAAACAACCATGGTGACATTACACATCCCTGTCTAAGACCTACTTTTACCGGGAAGTAGTCTCCCTCTCTTCTAGACACCCTAACCTGAGCCTCACTATCCTCATAAAAACTCTTTACAGCATTTAACCCTTTGACTGTTTTCGACGTATAAATACGTCTTACGAGCCAATGTTTCTGACGTATATATACTCAATAATTCTAGCGGCTTCAAATCAAGCGGGAGAAAGCTGGTAGGCCCACATGTGAGAGAATGGGTCTGTGTGGTCAGTGTGCACCACATAAAAAAAATCCTGCAGCACACATTGCGTAATGAGAAAAAAAACTCTGATCGTTTTTTTGGAATAAAACGCCGAATTTGAGGTGTATTTTCGTATAGTATTTATCGTTGTATTCACGTTTTCATGGTCTTAGGTGATAAAATGGAAAACATATTACAGAAATAGAGATGATATTTATTACTTTGACAATGAAAATGACCTTGAAACTGAGCTCAAAGTAGCGGAAATGTTCGATTTTTACCAATGTTCAGGAGTAAATAAATCACACCACACGTCCAATACACGTCAACTGGGAGTCTAATATTCTTTCACTAGTGCACTGATATTATTTATATCATTTTTACAATAATGCAGTAGTCTGCATAACAGTAAATTTTGTATTTTTTTGTATGAATAAAAAATCAAAATAGAAAGCAATAATAATATAAGAGGGACCTAGAGATATGACTAATGAACAGAGCATATGTTATTTTAGTGCCACGAATGTCTACCTTGTTTATTCTGGACCCTATTTTGAAATTGGCATCTTTTTTAGTTTGCGTGAAATTGGCCAAATTGCCAATTTCTGACCACCATATTGGGTAGTCCAAATTAGTAAATGGGAGGTTTCTTGTACTCAGCTGATAGATAAAATGGAGTTCTAAAGAAATAGCTATGAGTTTGGTCAACTGGAACAATGGAATTGGCTGAAAATAGGGCTCAAAGTCAGCGAAATCGCCGATACGCATATGTCGCTGAGACCGCTAACTTCGCGGGAGCCTGAAACAGTCAAAGGGTTAATAACTTACCACCTATTCCATATACTTGCAACATCTGCCACATTGCTCCTCTATCCACTCTATCATATGCCTTTTCTAAATCCTTAAATGCAATAAAAACTTCCCTACCATTATCTAAATACTGTTCACATATATGCTTCAATGTAAACACTTGATCTACACATTCCCTACCCACTCTGAAACCTCCTTGCTCATCCACAATCCTACATTCTGTCTTACCTCTAATTCTTTCAGTTATAACCCTACCGTACACTTTTCCTGGTATACTCAGTAAACTTATTCCTCTATAATTTTTACAGTCTCTTTTGTCCCCTTTCCCTTTATATAAAGGGACTATACATGCTCTCCGCCAATCCCTAGGTACCTTCCCCTCTTTCATACATTTATTAAACAAAAGTACCAACCACTCCAACACTATATCCCCCCCTGCTTTTAACATTTCTGTCATGATCCCATCAGTTCCAGCTGCTTTACCCCCTTTCATTTTACTTAATGCCTCACGTACCTCCCCCACACTTACATTCTGCTCTTCTTCACTCCTAAAAGATGGTATACCTCCCTGACCAGTGCATGAAATTACTGCCTCTGTTTCTTCCTTAACATTTAAAAGTTCCTCAAAATATTCTCGCCATCTACCTAATACCTCCATCTCTCCATCTACTAACTCCCCTACTCTGTTTTTAACTGACGAATCCATACTTTCCCTAGGCTTTCTTAACTTGTTTAACTCACTCCAAAATTTTTTCTTATTTTCATTAAAATTTCTTGACAGTGCCTCTCCCACTCTATCATCTGCTCTCCTTTTGCACTCTCTCACCACTCTCTTTACCTTTCTTTAACTCTCCATATACTCTGCTCTTCTTATAACACTTCTGCTTTGTAAAAACCTCTCATAAGCTACCTTTTTCTCTTTTATCACACCCTTTACTTCATCATTCCACCAATCACTCCTCTTTCCTCCTGCCCCCACCCTCTTATAACCACAAACTTCTGCCCCACATTCTAATACTGCATTTTTAAAACTATTCCAACCCTCTTCAACCCCCCCCCCCCCCACTACTCATCTTTGCACTAGCCCACCTTTCTGCCAATAGTCGCTTATATCTCACCCGAACTTCCTCCTCCCTTAGTTTATACACTTTCACCTCCCTCTTACTTGTTGTTGCCACCTTCCTCTTTTCCGATCTCCCTCTTACTCTAACTGTAGCTACAACTAAATAATGATCCGATATATCAGTTGCCCCTCTATGAACATGTACATCCTGGAGCCTACCCATCAACCTTTTATCCACCAATACATAATCTAATAAACTACTTTCATTACGTGCTACATCATACCTTGTATATTTATTTATCCTCTTTTTCATAAAATATGTATTACTTATTACCAAATCTCTTTCTGCACATAGCTCAATTAAAGGCTCCCCATTTATATTTACCCCTGGCACCCCAAATTTACCTACTACTCCCTCCATAACATTTTTACCCACTTTAGCATTGAAATCCCCAACCACCATTACTCTCACACTTGATTCAAAACTCCCCACACATTCACTCAACATTTCCCAAAATCTCTCTCTCTCCTCTACACTTCTCTCTTCTCCAGGTGCATACACGCTTATTATAACCCACTTTTCACATCCAATCTTTATTTTACTCCACATAATCCTAGAATTAATACATTTATAGTCCCTCTTTTCCTGCCATAGCTTATCCTTCAACATTATTGCTACTCCTTCTTTAGCTCTAACTCTATTTGAAACCCCTGACCTAATCCCATTTATTCCTCTCCACTGAAACTCCCCCATCCCCTTCGGCTTTGTTTCACTTAAAGCCAGGACATCCAGCTTCTTCTCATTCATAACATCCACAATCATCTCTTTCTTATCATCTGCACAACATCCACGCACATTCAGACTTCCCACTTTGACAATTAGATACCAGCAACAAATACTTTTGGATATTTGCATAATAAACTACATGTACTTTTTTGTTATTAATGTTGAAATAAATTTCTTCTTTCTCTGGACCTCCCTAGCTTTTCTTTCCCTCTTTAGATTGTTGCCAAGTTTTACTACATGCCTTTATTATTTTTATTACTATTATTACTCATATTATAATCAAAACTGTAAGTGCTACACAAATAACCCGCACATAGAAGAGAGGAGCTTACGACGACGTTTCGGTCCGACTTGGACCATTTACAAAGTGTGACTTTGTAAATGGTCCAAGTCAGACCGAAACGTCGTCGTAAGCTCCTCTCTTCTATGTGCGGGTTATTTGTGTATCGTTCCAGTCACGGTATTGTGCCTTTTTTGTTATCTGTAAGTGCTACACTCACAAGGGTCATACAGTGCTGATTATTGCTCATAATGGTCTAGTTCTGAGCTCTTTGTATGTTTAAATCCTGATGCCACATCTCATTGTTGAAGCTCCGTTAGTGTTCAGACTATTTGCAAGGGTTGAAATCTATACATATGTTTTGGTAAGGGTGTCCATGCAGCAGGTATCACTTGCAAAAGCATCAGTGTATGTGGGAAAAAATAGTGTGCTGTAGTAAATATATTTATCATACTTTTTTGGGTAGGGCTTTTGTTTTCCCTCACTTGAGATTAAAGCAAGGTTGATACACAGACATTTGTCATTTATTTTTTCTATAATATTTCTTCAGACAAATGTGTAAATTGAATATTTTCATTATTTGTATAGATGTGGATTGAGTGCTTGTTGTAGTTATGTATATACAGTATGTAGGGAACAGGTAGAGCATGGTACACCTATAGAAGGAATACATTTATCCAGAAATATAGTTCTTACACTAATGCCAGTGAAACTGATTTACTAAATGTGTTTTCATGCCACAGTCAGAAATCCCTGGAGGAGAGTCGTGTATCAGAGGAGGAAGAGATAAAGGCACTGAAGGCCAGATTAGGGAAGCAGATGCATAACAACCAGCAGAATGCTCATCTTATCAAGAGACTACAAAGAAAGTTGATTTTAGCCACTAAGGTAATCTGTCAATTTATGTTTACCTCTTTCTTGTTTTACCATAAAAATGTGGTTTTTGCTATAACTTGAATACTGAACATACTCTATACGTATTGCCAATCTTAGTGTGTCTCCTCTTTTACCAAAGGAACGCGATGGTTTAAAGAGCATCCTCGACTCTTATGACTCGGAGGTAACGATTAACCACTCAGTTGTTAGCCAAGAAAAAATTACGAAGTTGGAAGGTCTCTTGGAGTTGTACAAACAAGAGCTTCAGCATCACGAGAGTGAGCTAGACATATTAGATAAAAATAAAACTGAAGAGACTGCTGCAACACAAGTCAGTTTCATTATCTTTTTCTTTTTTCTTTTAGGACATTGAGTGGTGATAGTTTAATTTGCTTCATCTTTTAAGATGTTTTTTAGTGACAAGGTACTGTAGTCTAAATTTTTAAGTCATTGGGAATTGAAACCGTGGTCTGACTGTCCTAAGATTACTTGCCGGGAAGGCTGTCCACTACAGTCTGTAAATTAGAATTCTGATCACTTCTTAAAAGTTGCTTATAGTCATTTATGATGAATTTCTTAGTGCAATTTAAATTTACTTACCATATTTTATGGTGAACAAGATGATCCTGTGTCAAGGGCCCTCTACTCCCCCATTCCAGTTAGCTAAATTTTTGGGAAAAAAAAAGATTAACGGTACTTTGCCCTCCAAGATGCTGGCTAAATTTTCAAGATGTATTTCGGGAAAAAAATAACAGTCTTCAACACTAAAATATGGCAGTTGTTAGAGAATAATCTGAAATTGCTAAAAAAAAACAATTTTTCAATACATTGATATGCAATATATTTTGAAAGATAATATTGAAGTTGTAGAGTAAATGCATTGATTCTTTACTCTTAAATATTTTCTGTAAGATTTTCCTCATTTGCACATAATTGTTCATTCCTTAGCCAAGAAAAGAAGATGCTGAGAAGATTTCATCCTTGGAGAAGAAGGTTTTGGAGCTAGAGAGTGAAATTGTTAAGTTGAAACATGCCAGGGAAGTCCTAGAACTTAGACTTGAGCACCGAGCACTCAAGGGCGACTATGACCCTACAAAGATAAAAATTCTACATTTTGAGTAAGTTGAACTTGGAGTTTATGTAGCTGGGTGATAAAAAGGGCTAGTGATAGATGTACTATCTTGGAGAGAAACTTAACGTACAAGTAGGATAGGTACAGAGGATCTTCAAACAGATGACATTTTGCTGGCAAAATTAGAAATAGCTGTAAATCCTAGCAGAACATATTAGGTTAGGATAAAGGTGCAATCCTCGTAAGGTTGTACAGAGAATGTGATGGGTTAGAGGTACATGTTGACATAAAATGGGTTTTATGTTTTCTCTTGTGGCTGTGCAATATAGAGGTGGAATTATAAAGATCTGTGGATTATTATATTCACTTGGAAGAGCTAAACCCATAAAGGTCATACAGCTCTGGAGAACGGGAGGTGATCATACTTGATTCAGGGAGAGCTGGAGTTCCTTGGATTAGGAATTCATCAGCATCGAGTCACTTTCTTTGAAGGAATAGAACTGTAGATAATTATTTTTGAATTATATAATGTTGATTTCAAAGACTTCATGCCTGTTTGAAATTTTTTTTTTTTTTTTTAGAATTTGTTATGCTAGCAGCAGATTGAGAATTCAGTATACCTGAGTTTGAATGCTGCCTCTAAGGAGTGTTAAAAGTGGGACAGAAATTGTAAGCAGCATTCTTAGCCAATCAGGCAGTCATCAGTTTTCTACATCTTACACTGTTACTTCCATCTCTCTCTCTCTTGCAAAGGTATATAACCCCTCTTCATATATGCTCATGTGATTTACAAATGCTCAAAAATTAAAGATGAAATAGATCAGTCCTGGACCATTATAAATCTGCAGGTTTTGCAACTTCATAATGGTTCAGGAATGACTGAAGCAGTGTCTATTGTAATTTTTGTTCCAATTTTTGGGCTACAAATTTTTTTTAACCCTTGTGTTGTGACTATTTTTTGTGGTGACGTAATATTTGGAATCTTGATTTTGTCTGACTTGTGGATACATATTGCTGATCCTAAAATAAAACACTACTCTCTATCATTTTTACATTCCAGTCCTTGTCTTTCATAAATATTGATCTCTAATCCTTCAAGAACCATTTGTGGAGAGACAATAATTATGAGATATGATACAGGGTGTAATGGCAATAGTTTGTTGAACTATGTATTGGTGGATAAAAGGTTGATGGGGTAGACTTTGGATGTTCATGTTTATAATGAAGGGGGAAAGATGAGGTGAACCATAGAACATTATCCATTGGACCAAAAGGAAAATGTATGAGGGTACAGTGGTACCCAGGGCCGACCTTAAGCTGATTGGACAGATTGTTCCCACTTGGGCCCCATGTCTAAGGGGAGGCCCCTTGCTAGATTGTAATCTACTCTCGGCTTGTCAAGTACACACAACAACACGAAGTAAAAAAAAAAAGGAGGGGGGGGGGGGGCATCTGGAGAAGGAGTTTTTCCAAGTTGAAACTGATCAAATCTTACTTGAGATCATCAGTTCAGCAAGAACATTTGAACAATTTAGCAGTTACAGTGGAACCTCAAATATCGAACTTTCTTCGGTCCAGAAGCCTGTTCGACTGCCTTTACCGAATGAATTTATTCCCATCAGGAATAATGTAAATTAGATTAGTCCATTTCAGACCCTTAAAAATACGCTTATAAAAGCACTTACAAAAATACACTTACATAATTGGTTGTGTTGGGAGCAGTTCGATTTTTGAGGTTCCACTGTATGTCCATTGAATCGGAAATTAGCAGGAGTTTAAACTTCAACAAAATTCTAAAAGACTTTGCAGAGAAAAAAGCAAGAAAAATAACTTTCTCCTAATAAAAGGAAATAATAATATGACTCGTTTGTAGTTTATGAATGTTAAGTGATTTTTAGAAGTCCAAAAAAGATAATTTGTTTCCAACAGTGCACTTAAATTCTGATTTTTTATTTCTGAGCAAAAATAAATTAATATTTTTAATAAACCATTTCACAGTCACTAAAGCAAGTGGTATTATGACTATGTACTTTTCAGAGGTGATACATAAATTTTGTTTGTTACTTGTAGGCTTACATGTACGCAATTTTACACTAAAATGTAGCTTACATCTGTTTGGTCTATTAACTCTCGTGCATTTTTTAAGCGCACAGTTTGATTGCTTTCCATACATGGGACCCACCAAAATTGTTCCTAATTAGGCCCCGTATCTCCTAAGGCTGGCTCTGGTGGTACCAACTCTTATGTGAGATGGGAGTGAAGTGTAGGTTGTTAATGTTGCAGCAAGGAGGAGGCTGGAGGCAGTGGAAATGTCGTGTCCGAGGGCAATGTGTGGTTTGAATATTAAGCAGATAATTCATAGCTTGGAGATAGGAAGAAGTGTGAGATTACTAAAAGTAATATAAAGAGGGTTGAGGAGGGGTTATGGAGGTGGTTTGGAAAAATAGGATGACATGGAGGGTGCATATATTTGTAGTGGAAGGAAGTCAGGGTAGGGGTTGACCTAGGAAATGTTGAAGGGAAGGGTAAAGGAGATTTTTGCATGCAAGGGGGCTTTGACATATAGCAGGCATGTGTGAAAATGTTAGATAGGAGTGATTGAAGGCAGATAAATTTTTGGGACTTAATGAGCTGTTGGAGTGTGAGCAGGGTAATATTTTGTGAAGGGATTCAGGGAAACTGGTTAACTGGACTTGAGTCCAGGAGATGGGAAGTACAGTGCCTACACTTTGAAGGAGGGATGGGGGTATTTGCAGTTTGGATGTGTATCTGAACTGTAGTATTGGTGTGCCTCTGGCAAGACAGTGATAAGAGTGAATGATGGTGAAAATGTTTCTTCTTTTTCAGGTCACCTTGCCTTGGTGGGAGACTGCCAGTGTTAAAAGAAATTAGAAATCTTATAAGAAATTCAGCATGCCTTACTTATTCAATTTTTATTTCTCTTTCATAGGAAGAATCCCTTAGCAAAAGCAATTGAAAATAGAGGTACAGAAATCCAATGTTTACAAACTGAAAATGAGGCTTTACGAGAACGAGTGAAACTTCTAGAGCAAGGTCAGGTACAAAACCTTACAGAAAGGGTTGGGATGAAGATGAGCAAAGGAATTCACTCCAGCAAAGAAGTTGCAGGTAAGTAACTAAACAGATTTAGTTTCTCATAAGGAATGCCATTCAAGTGTGTTTCATAATGAAGGAAAATCATAGAATGTTTGAACAAGAGAAGTGCACTTTGATCATTTGTTACAAAGTACTGTATTTTCTGACTTTTTTTTTTTTAATTATTATTATCTAGCATTTTGTTGCACAATGTACTTTTTTTTTTTTTTTTTTTTTTTTTTTTTTCTTTTTTTTTCCACATTTTTTAATCTGGTACTGGCAAATGGGAGAAATTACTAGTACATTACCTGTTTTTAATATGAAGGAAAACTTGGTACATTTGTTCAGAATGTATCTGATTAGCCGAGCTGTGAGCTGCACGTGTCAACATTTTGATTTTTTAGTCAGGCAATCATGAAACCCGGTGGCCTGGTGGCTAAAAGCTCTTGCTTCACACACGGAGTGCCCGGGTTCGATTCCCGGTGGGGTGGAAACATTTCGACATGCTTCCTTATACCTGTTGTCCTGTTCACCTAGCAGCAAATAGATACCTGGGTGTTAGTCGACTGGTGTGGGTTGCATCCTGGGGGATAAGATTGAGGACCCCAATGGAAATAAGTTAGACAGTCCTCGATGACACACTGATTTTCTTGGATTATCCTGGGTGGCTAACCCTCTGGGGTTAAAAATCTGAAGAAAATCTTATCTTAACACCGGGTTGAGAGGGGAAAAACTATGGAACTTTTCTGAGCAGTAATAATTTATTGTAATACCTGTAGTGCATTAAATTTCTTGAATACTTTTCTGTTTAGTAATACATTTTTCTTTCATTTCAGAACTGAAGGTAAAAATAAAATCAACAGAAATGCAAAACAAGCGACTGCTAGAGGTATTCAAACGCAAATCAAAGGAGATGCGTGAAGTCGTGTATCAGTTAACTGGCTACAGAGTAGATGTCTTTGGGGATAAGCATTATAAACTCATCAATATGTATGCAGACTCTTGTGAAGACTACTTTCTGTTTGAGGTATTGCTTCGTAATGTTTTTGTTCTGATACAAAAGTAATGCATTTTATTTGCCAGTTCATCTAACACCCATGATGTAATAAGATCACAGTAAACAGGTGATATCACAATATGCAGAACACCCACTGTGAAAAAATAATGAGCTGAGCACTTCTGTGATTTCTCACATTATCGAGGAGCTGTGCATGCATCCGACACCCAAGTTGAGTCTCGGAAACTAGTTTGTGGTAGAATGGTAATGCATGTAAGGTAACGAGCAGTCTAATGCACTGTATTATAAATTATTTCATTCATGGGGGAGAGGAAATACTAAACCTATATGACGACATTTCGGTCCGACTTGGACCATTTATGTTGTCATAAACTCCTCTCTGTGTGCAGGTTATTTGTGTATTGTTCCAGTTTCAGTATTGTGCCTTTGTGTTCTTTATTAACCCATAGAAGCTATACAGCACTTTGAGGAATGGGAGGTAATCAGGCTTGATCCATGGATTGGGAAGTCAGGTCTCATACCTTGGATCAAGCACCCTCACTGGTATCGAGGAATTCCCGTAAGGAGAATATAATGCTTGGAGGATTAATTAATGCTCAGGAGCTTCAAGTAATTTTTTATTTAGCACATTGGTTAGTAAATATAATGTAACTAGTACATGTTGTGAATGTCTTTAAAGAATAGGTGCTGAAGAATAATAAAATCCCATATTAATTATAATCATCACTATTATTATTGCCAGCTTAATACTTAAACTTAAGTGAATGAAAGTGGATCACAAAGCACTGAATATACATATACACCAGTTGAGTTATATTTCAAATGAAAATAGAGGACTTGCAGTACTCTGTTGATTTTTTAACAAGTCGGCTGTCTCCCACTGAGGCAGGGTGACCCAAAAAGAAAGAAAATTCCCAAAAAGAAAATACTTTCATCATTCAACACTCGCCTCACTTAAACATAATCACCATTTTTGCAGAGGTGCTCAGAATACAACAGTTTAGAAGCATATACGTATAAAGATACACAACATATCCCTCTAAACTTCCAGTATCCCAAACCCCTCCTTTGAAGTGCAGGCATTGTACTTCCCATTTCCAGGACTCGAATCTGGCTATATAAAAATAACCGGTTTCCCTGAATCCCTTCACTAAATATTACCCTGCTCACACTCCAACACCTCATCAGATCCCAAAAACCATTCATCTCCATTCACTCCTATCTAACACGCTCACACACGCTTGCTGGAAGTCCAAACCCCTCGCCCACAAAACTTCCTTTACCCCCTTCCTCCAACCTTTTCGAGGATGACCCCTACCTGGCCTTCCTTCCCCTACAGATTTATACGCTCTCCTTGTCATTCTACTTTGATCCATTCTCTCTAAATGACCAAACCACCTCAACAACCCCTCTTCAGCCCTCTGATTAATACTTTTATTAACTCCACACCTCCTAATTTCCACACTCCAAATTTTCTGCATAATATTTACACCACACATTGCCCTTAGACAGGACATCTCCACTGCCTCCAACCGTCTCCTCGCTGCAGCATTTACAACCCAAGCTTCACACCCATATAAGAGTGTTGGTACTACTATACTTTCATACATTCCCTTCTTTGCCTCCATAGATAACGTTTTTTTGTCTCCACATATACCTCAATGCACCACTCGCCTTTTTTCCTTCATCAATTCTATGATTAACCTCATCGTTCATAAATCCATCTGCTGACACGTCAACTTCTTCCATACTCCTCCATACTCTCTTGGTATATGGCAGAAATATGGCATGGAAGAATTCCAAAGTGCACCTCTCAATTCAGAAAAAAAAAATCCAAGCAAACAGTTTTTACCAGGAAAAGTGTTTAACACTGACTCAGAGTTAGGAAATGACAGATTGCAGTAAAATTTGAGAATCAAGCCAAAATAATTTAAATGGACATAATACTATATGCTTCTAAGCTGTTGTGTTTTGAGCACCTCTGCAAAAACAGTGATTATGTGTGAGTGAGGTGAAAGTGTTGAATAATGGTGAAAGTTTTTCTTTTTCGGGTCACCCTGCCTTGGTGGGAGACGGCCGACTTGTTAAAAAAGAAAAAAAAAAAATACTATACATGTATGGGTTTAACATATGCATGTAGAAAGCAATTGCATAAATTATAAGTTAAGATGGTGGTTACTACTGGGAATATTGACTATCAAAAATAACCTGCGGTAATTGTAAATAGTGATGGAAATATCAGGATAACATAAATTTAGGATAGTTGAAAAAAAAAAAATTGGTCATTCATGTTTTTCTTGTATCTATTATAAAACATATTTGCTCTCAATAAAGGTATAATTAAGCATCTCTTTGTAATAGAATAGCCCATAAAAAAGGCCAAGTTGCCCATTCATTGCTAAAGTAGAGTATCGGATAACATCCAAAAGATATCTTAACACGGATGGGGGCTTGATTTAAACGAGGCTAAAGGAAGAAATGTTGAAAGGTGATGACTTTACACTACAAATCCCTGGAAGAGCAGAAAGGGAGAGAAAGTTTTCTAGAAGGCAGATAACCGAAGGCTCTAATTACTATTATTTTTTAAGTAGCAATGGAACCAAAAAAATGTTTTAACAAATGGTCAGTGCATCACAGTTTAGAGAAATTATTACCCCAACATGTCCTCAGCTTATGTAATATTGGAAAATGTGACTACAAATGAATCTCTCTCTTTTTCTAGGAAACGCCAAAAAAGGAGCTGCAACTTTTAGAGACCGATTTCTCAAGTACGCTTGAAGATCTCATTGATGCTTATCTTCACCATCAGAATTCATATCCAGCCTTCTTATCTGCAGTTACTCTTGACCTTTTCAATAAGCAAACAGTAGAGCAGTCTCCATCTAATGAAATGGAAGAGGAGAATGAAGCGGCAGCAGATGGGGAGGCGGAGTCGGGAGAACCACGACCGTCGCAGAATGAGTACGACGATGATGAAGCCAATGAACTGATTGTTGTAGAATAACTCAAAATGAAAAAAATGTATATTGTACAGTATATATTTAAAAGGATACCACTTGTTAATTATAAAAAATGTATTTTGTATGAAACCCCCACAGATGAGTTGGAGAGAAATGTGTATTTATAATTCATTTTGGTTGATGATACAATTCTTCAATAGGAGTTTTAGCCCCTCATTTTTTATGACTTATAAATCAGATAAGTTATGTGGATGTTTTATATCCCTTTAAATTAAAGTCACTTTGAAAATTTAATGCTATTATTCTTGTCCTTGTAAGGCATGTAAAATGTTAATACTTTTGAGAATACTGTGCACAGACCTTGGTGCTTCATAAATATCAAATTTATGGAAATGTTAAGTTATAAATGAAATTATACTTTCATTTTTTATTATTATTATTATCACACTGGCCGATTCCCACCAAGGCAGGGTGGCCCGAAAAAGAAAAACTTTCACCATCATTCACTCCATCACTGTCTTGCCAGAAGGGTGCTTTACACTACAGTTTTTAAACTGCAACATTAACACCCTCCTTCAGAGTGCAGGCACTGTACTTCCCATCTCCAGGACTCAAGTCCGGCCTGCCGGTTTCCCTGAACCCCTTCATAAATGTTACTTTGCTCACACTCCAACAGCACGTCAAGTATTAAAAACCATTCGTCTCCATTCACTCCTATCAAACACGCTCACGCATGCCTGCTGGAAGTCCAAGCCCCTCGCACACAAAACCTCCTTTACCCCCTCCCTCCAACCTTTCCTAGGCCGACCCCTACCCCACCTTCCTTCCACTACAGACTGATACACTCTTGAAGTCATTCTGTTTTGCTCCATTCTCTCTACATGTCCGAACCACCTCAACAACCCTTCCTCAGCCCTCTGGACAACAGTTTTGGTAATCCCGCACCTCCTCCTAACTTCCAAACTACAAATTCTCTGCATTATATTCACACCACACATTGCCCTCAGACATGACATCTCCACTGTCTCCAGCCTTCTCCTCGCTGCAACATTCATCACCCATGCTTCACACCCATACAGGAGTGTTGGAAAAACTATACTCTCATACATTCCCCTCTTTGCTTCCATGGACAAAGTTCTTTGTCTCCACAGACTAAGTGCACCGCTCACCCTTTTCCCCTCATCAATTCTATGATTCACCTCATCTTTCATAGACCCATCCGCTGACACGTCCACTCCCAAATATCTGAATACATTCACCTCCTCCATACTCTCTCCCTCCAATCTGATATCCAATCCTTCATCACCTAATCTTTGGATAATATTTTTAAGAATTGTTTTGCAGGTTGGCACTTCATGCCAAGCTGACTTATCCTGCAATAATGACTGACTAGTACCTACAAAAATACATACTGAATGGTAGCCTTATGGTGCATGTTACTATTTTTGTTTTCCTTGGCCTAATTTCTGTAGTTGTAGAACTGGAAAACCAAATAAAGGCTCAGCGTATTACCCCTTCAAGGATTTCCCTAAACACAGTGAAGGGGCTCTTGATTTGGGACTCTGACCTCTTAAATCCAGTCAAACCTTGGCTGGATTTAAGATGGTAGCTTATGGAACCAAGAGGAATATTAAAATCAGACCTAAGTAATAAACCCACAAGGGTCAAGAGGAATAAAAGATCTTTCTGTAATGAAGTTCCCCTCAAGGAAGGTTCCTTGATGTTGGTGAGGGGCTCTTGATTTAGGGAATTGGATCTGTGCTCCAGTTCCCCGAATTAAGCCTGAATGCCTTCCACATCCCCTCCCCAGGCGCTGTATAATCCTCTGGGTTTAGCGCTTCCCCCTTGATTATAATGATAATAATAATGTAATGAAGTTAAATATGATAACTGGGTTTGATTTTAAAATATTCTTAAGATTACCAACAAAACAGTACAACCCAAAATGAATAAAAATTTTCTTCTTTCACAGGCTCATTTCAATTAAAATATATTTATGTACCTACTTTCTATTGACTATCATAATTGTGAGGGATCTTCAACCTGTAGGGGTTATATAGCACCTTGGGAAATGGGAGGCAGGTTCAATTCCTCAGATGAAGAGCCTCCTCACCAGCAGGAAGAACCTTCCCTGATGACAATCGATGCTTTCTGCAAGAGCTACAAGTATATCACCCTTGTGCTCATCTTTATTATTTTGATGGGCAAGTATTAGATCAGAAGGGGATGGGAGATAATCTGGTTAGATCCAAGGAAAGGGAGGGTAGATCCAATTCCTTGGATTAAAAACCCTTCAAGCATCAACGTACCCCCACCTTTGATGGGTCATGCGTGATACAAATAAAAATTTTAATGCTAATGTAGTCAATAGACATTCCCTACTAGACAATACTATAGTTTATTCACCTTCCAGCAGTGTAATTTGTGCATTAATTATTGTTAACAGTTACCTTGACATAAAAATATCTAAAGTTGCCTTGATCTTCATGCTTATTATTTTAGTAGAAGGTAGGCAAGATGTAGAAAATTGGTTGGTCGTGTAACAAGTATGGCCTTATCGATAAACTCGTGAAATTCATGTTTTTCATGAAAATCATATACTACAGTATAACAAGATCATAAACAACTCTGGGGAACAGGCAGGACCTACTCAAGGCAAGTTAGTCATTAAACTTGTAGACTAGTGCTTTACTAGACTGCACAGTCTCAAGATTCGGATAACTAGGCATTACTGCACATTAGGAGTTAACCCTTAACCACAAAGCCAAGTTTCCATTTACAAATTTTGCACTCGCACTGTAGCAACGAGATCTAACTCTTGCACCTTCAAAGCAATTTGCAATGACCCGCAAAAATCGCGTTTACCATTTTTACAAGTCAATGATAAAGGATTTGAGGAACTTTAGCTATTATTTTTTTTTCACACGTTGGCCATTTCCCACTGAGCAGGGTGACCCAAAACAAACACTTTTCCCATCATTCAACACTCACCATCATTCACACAATCATTCTTATTAGAATCAAAAAGAAGCGCTAAACCCAGAACTTGAACTAGATCTCATCTCTGGCTGTGAGATGCATCCATAAAAACTTGCAATTGTGGTCATGGTGGGGCACATACTAAACTGTTTAGTGTACAGAAATTTAGTACACCTTTGCTTAACAACCGTTCACATAAATTTTCAAATACAGTAACTACAAAGAAAAACTTGGAACCCTCCCAATCCATTTAACTGTCCAAACATAGATCTACGTTTGCGGGTATAGTGCTCCAACTTCGATTTTCTCCATAAACATGTAAAAAAAAAATTTAGATCTACGTTCAGAGTGCTACGCGTGCAAACATAGATCTACATTTGGACAGTTTAAGGGTTAATTAATCCTCTGTGTTCATACAACTGCCAGATACAAGGTTGTGGCCTCTCCCCATCTCAAAGAACAAATCTGTTCACGTCTGTGAGAAAGGGGTTGTCATATTACATACTGTACCTCCCACCACTTCTCCCTACCTTCATAGAAGAAGCATAATGGTGTTATGCACCCCCTTTCCTTTTGTTTTACAAAAGCATATTATTATTATAATCTCAAAGAACCTAGGTAGTAGGTTGGTAGACAGCAACTGCCCAGGGAGGTACTACCGTCCTGCCAAGTGAGTGTAAAATGGAAGCCTGTAATTGTTTTACACGATGGTAGGATTGCTGGTGTCTTTTTTTGCCTCATACACATGCAAGATTTCAGGTACGTCTTGCTACTTCTACTTGCACTTAGGTCACACTACGCATACATGTACAAGCAATATATACACACCTCTCTGGGTTTTCTTCTATTTTCTTTCTTCTTGTTCTTGTTTATTTCCTCTTACCTCCATGGGGAAGTGGAACAGAATTCTTCCTCCACAAGCCATACGTATTGTAAGAGGCGACTAAAATGCCGGGAGCAAGGGGCTAGTAGCCCCTTCTCCTGTATATATTACTAAATGTAAAAGGAGAAACTTTTGTTTTTCCTTTTGGGCCACCCCGCCTCGGTGGGATATGGCCAGTGTGTTGAAAGAAAGAAGAATCTCAAAGAAGCACTAAACCACAAGGGCTATACAGCTACAAAAGCACAACACACGAAATATAAATCATCAAATTACTGAGAAAAGTAACACCATCGACTACTGTAAAGTTTTATTTTTTAACAGGCTGGCTGTCTCCCACTGAGGTAGGGTGACCCAGAAAAAAAGAAACTTTCACCATCATTCACACAATCACTGTCTATGCAGAGCCATACAGATACAACAGTTTAGATGTCACTTTAAACAGCAAATATCCCAAACCCCTTTTCAAGTGCAGGCATTGTACTTCCCACCTCCAGGACTCAAATCCAGCTAACCAGATTACGGAATATTATTGTCTCTGTCCTGTTCCCAAGTTACAGCATGTGCTTCTATGAGGAAAATGTAATTCAGTTAACAAACCATTCCTCCAGTTCCTATCTAGGTGATTAAGAGGACATCCACTTTATAAAATTGGATGAATTTTACTAAGCCTGTGTGGTCTAGTAGTAAAACACTGACTGGCTTGTCATGGGTTTGAATTCTGCTTGTTCCCAGAGCTAAGTGTTCTTGCACTCACATTACAGAAACTCTGCCTGTATGCAAATCAGTGGCCAAGAATATCTTGGACTGGTACTTGTTTATGCTATGAGAAAGCTAATTTCTCTAGATCACTTAACACATGACTACTGTGTGCACACACAAACACGAACACAGAATATCTGCCAAACTCTGGTACAAGAGCAATAAATATTCTAAGCCTACTGTGTGCTTAGCATCTCATTTGTGTCCAAAATATATGTATACATTCAAATATGTACGTATATATAAATAAGTATGTTTTTTTTTCAACACACTGGCCGTCTCCCACCAAGGCAGGGTGACCCAAAAGAAACACTTTAAAAGAATTAATCAAAGAATCTGCAGTTTATCTCTGCTCAAATGAATTATACATTTTTTAGGGATTATAGTGCAATAAATAGGACTGAGCTGTATCCCTTTGATGAATCCAGTTAACTGCAATACAGCTTCATTTGGTCCTTTATTTCATCGATTGTTGTCTGTCCAAATTTATCCTCTTGGTCTTGCATCATCTTGAAAATGGCTGCCAACTGCTGAGATTGTACCCTTTAAAGGAATAAATTATGTTACTGTACTTATTTTAGCTACATCTACCATTTGCTTCCCTATTTTTTAAATTTTTATTTATAATTGCATACAAAATCAGTATAAAATGAAGTATCATTAAAAACCATGAATATAGATCCATAATAATAAAAAAGTTAATTTAAGAATTATTAAATGTATTTTTAATGCCTTAATATATTAAAAAGAGTGATAAACTCATACTGGTCAATTAGTACTGCAGTACTGCTACAATATATGAATTAGACATAGACTATAACACTACTACTACTACTCTTATGTACTGTATATTATATATTACATTGAACATAGTGATAAAACATAATCCATCTCTTGCTTACTCCCTTTCTGCCTGTCTCTGTTCCTCACTCATTTGCTTCTCGACAGTTTTCTCCAAGACCCGTCGTGGTACCTTCCTCATCTCCCCAGGAAAACACTGATTCATCTCCAACAATTTCTCGATACTCTGGAAAGTGAACATAATATTACAAAAGAACGTAAACTGAGAAATATTTGTGTGATAACATGAGAAAGAAAAATGTAGCAGAATGATTACATAATAAATGATTTGGTGTAAATACAATTTTCTGACAAGTGAAGGATTTTTGGTGACCAGTGAACTGAAGTGAACTTAATAAGCTAAAAATAAAATACCTAAACAAAGGTAATGAATGTGAATATAAAAGCAAATGAGGATAGTATAAGAAATGAAACAAAGTTTCTATACAAGTTACAAAAATAAGTAAGAATGGATTTTTGTGAAGAACTGATATGTACAAGAAACACATGATTGGATGTTAATAAAACCCAAGTACAATAAGTACATTTGACAACTTTTTCAACAACTGATTTACTGTGGTGAATTAACCCCTCAGGGAAGGTTCCTTGATGTTGGTGAGGGGCTCTTGGTTTAGGGAATTAGATCTGTGCTCCAGTTCCCCGAATTAAGCCTGAATGCCTTCCACATTCCCCCCCAGGCGCTGTATAATCTTACGGGTTTAGCACTTCCCCTTGATTATAATAATAATGTGGTGAATTAAAAAAATATAAGTAACTTTATGAAAGCAAGTCAAAGATGGCAGATTACTCATGTTAAAAAAAAAAAATAATATAAAAGAATAAATATTTTCCTTTATCAGTACCTTTTAATGCTGCTTTCAAGAATTCTCCTCCACCAAGGGTTAATCATATACATGTACTGTACAACTATGTACTTATGATTTGCTGGTAATATTTCAGCTATGTATATTTCATCTTGTCGGTATTATATACCATTCTTGTACTACTACTACTACCACCACCTCTTCCTGCCTATATATAGCCGTCCTGCTCCACTTCTGGTTAGTGTGACTTTGTAAATGGTCCAAGTCGGACCGAAACGTCGTCGTAAGCTTCTCTCTTTTATGTGCGGGTTATTTGTGTATATATATCCATTGGATTGCAATTCAGTTTCACAGTTGTACAATTAATAAGACATCAGCTGCACCATGAAGCAAGAAAACAAGTACCACAAACATTCAAATATAACCTGACAGCATGTAAAGGCTGACACCTGACTTGCCAAAAGTCCTACTTTTTGAGGGACCTTCAAAAGGATTAAATGGTTCTGATGCAAAATGTATTTTAACCAGAACTGGGAAAAAGGTATTGAAAATTTAAAAATCGCACAGAAACCTTCACAATATTTATGACAAAAACAGATAAATAGCAGACAAAACAATTAACAAACGTGTGAATAAAGGAGCACTGCAGTAGACCTACTTGTTCATCCTAGGTAGGTCTTACTCACACCCAACCATTGCATTTTTTAACACCGGCTATCTGTCACTGAGGTAGGGTGACCCGATAAAGAAAAAAAAAGTATTCACTACTCAATAGATGTCTTGTCAGAAGTGCACAAATATCATAACTTAAATGACCCCTTGAACTGCAATAACTCCACCCGTCCTTCTGAGTGCAAGCACTGTACTCCTTGCCTCCAGGACTCAAGTCTGGCTAACTGGTTTTCCTGAATCCCTTCATAAATGTTAACTATCTCACACTACAGTACATCAATTACAGTACAGTATCTCCATTCACTCCAATCTAGCATTCACACAAGCGTGCTGGATGCTCAAGCCACTAGCACTTAAAACCTTCTTTCCCCCCCCCTCCAACCCTTTCTACCCATTCTTTCTTTACTTTACTTTACTGTCCATCCCAACCTTATACATCCTCTTGTATTCCACCCTCTTTAAATGCCCAAACCACCTCAGGAAGTAAGTGCTAAACCTATAGAGGGCCATACAATTTCACGGGAATGGGCTGCAATCAGGTTTGACCCAAGGAAGGATCAAGAGCCCTTCACCAGCATCAAGACACCCCTCCCCTTTGAAGGGTGAAGACCATACAGTATATATATAGCTACCATTAAATATGCTTATATATAATATTGCTTAATATGTTCACAAATCCTTATTGCTTAATATGTTCACAAATCCTTATTGCTTAATATGTTCACAATCTTTTGGGATACAACTATTGAACAAAAACAAAGAGAAAAATTATCATGTCTTCGGATAATCTATATGACAGGAACGCATCAAGATATCAATACTCCTTAATTTGTAGTGGATAGCTGGAGATGGGAAATCAATACTGTAGTGGCACCAGGCAGTATACTGATGGCCACCTGCTAGAATGCTTCATATGGTGCTTCATAGAGTGTTAATTATTATTTTTATAATCATAAATAAGCGAGGTGGGGTGTTAATGTTGGAATTTTATAACTGTGGTGTAAGTGCACCTCTGGCAAGACAGTGATGGAGTGAATGATGACGAAAGTTTTTCTTTTTTGGGCCACCCTACCTTGGTGGAAAATGGCTATTGTGTTAATAAAAAAAAATAACTAAGTGCTAAAAATGTGTTCTAAACAAATAAGCTTTTCTCATACTCTCTTTATTTGTGCTTCATCTTCTGCATATATTGTTTTAGTCATCCTTATCATTGCTCATAGCCTTTCACCTATTTTACACTCTTTTGTCATTTCTCATGTAGCCATTTAAACTTTAACTATGCACTTCACTGTTCTTATTATTTTTTTTTTATTATCACACTGGCCGATTCTCACCAAGGCAGGGTGGCCTGAAAAAGGAAAACTTTCACCATCATTCACTCCATCACTGTCTTGCCAGAAGGGTGCTTTACACTACAGTTTTTAAACTGCAACATTAACACCCCTCCTTCAGAGTGCAGGCACTGTACTTCCCATCTCCAGGACTCAAGTTCGGCCTGCCGGTTTCCCTGAACCCCTTCATAAATGTTACTTTGCTCACACTCCAACAGCATGTCAAGTATTAAAAACCATTCGTCTCCATTCACTCCTATCAAACACGCTCACGCACGCCTGCTGGAAGTCCAAGCCCCTCGCACACAAAACCTCCTTTACCCCCTCCCTCCAACCTTTCCTAGGCCGACCCCTACCCCGCCTTCCTTCCACTACAGACTGATACACTCTTGAAGTCATTCTGTTTCGCTCCATTCTCTCTACATGTCCGAACCACCTCAGCAACCCTTCCTCAGCCCTCTGGACAACAGTTTTGGTAATCCCGCACCTCCTCCTAACTTCCAAACTACGAATTCTCTGCATTATATTCACACCACACATTGCCCTCAGACATGACATCTCCACTGCCTCCAGCCTTCTCCTCACTGCAACATTCATCACCCATGATTCACACCCATATAAGAGTGTTGGTAAAACTATACTCTCATACATTCCCCTCTGCCTCCAAGGACAAAGTTCTTTGTCTCCACAGACTCCTAAGTGCACCACTCACCCTTTTCCCCTCATCAATTCTATGATTCACTTCATCCTTCATAGACCCATCCGCTGACACGTCCACTCCCAAATATCTGAATACATTCACCTCCTCCATACTCTCTCCCTCCAATCTCATATCCAATCTTTCATCACCTAATATTTTTATCCTCATAACCTTACTCTTTCCTGTATTCACTTTTAATTTTCTTCTTTTGCACACCCTACCAAATTCATCCACCAATCTGCAACTTCTCTTCAGAATCTCCCAAGAGCACAGTGTCATCAGCAAAGAGCAACTGTGACAACTCCCACTTTATGTGTGATTCCTTATCTTTTAACTCCATGCCTCTTGTCAAGACCCTCGCATTTACTTCTCTTACAACCCCATCTATAAATATATTAAACAACCACGGTGACATCACACATCCCCGTCTAAGGCCTACTTTTACTGGGAAATAATTTCCCTCTTTCCTATGTACTCCAACTTGAGCCTCACTATCCTCGTAAAAACTCTTCACTGCTTTCAGTAACCTAGCTCCTACACCATACACCTGCAACATCTGCCACATTGCCCCCCTATCCACCCTGTCATACGCCTTTTCCAAATCCATAAATGCCACAAAGACCTCTTTAGCCTTATCTAAATACTGTTCACTTATATGTTTCACTGTAAACACCTGGTCCACACACCCCCTACCTTTCCTAAAGCCTCCTTGTTCATCTGCTATCCTATTCTCAGTCTTACTTTTAATTCTTTCAATAATAACTCTACCATACACTTTACCAGGTATACTCAACAGACTTATCCCCTATAATTTTTGCACTCTCTTTTGTCCCTTTGCCTTTATACAAAGGAACTATGCATGCTCTCTGCCAATCCCTAGGTACCTTACCCTCTTTCATACATTTATTAAATAATTGCACCAACCACTCCAAAACTATATCCCCACCTGCTTTTAACATTTCTATCTTTATCCCATCAATCCCGGCTGCCTTACCCCCTTTCATTTTACCTACTGCCTCACGAACTTCCCCCACACTCACAACTGGTTCTTCCTCACTCCTACAAGATGTTATTCCTCCTTGCCCTATACACGAAATCACAGCTTCCCTATCTTCATCAACATTTAACAATTCCTCAAAATATTCCATCTTCCCAATACCTCTAACTCTCCATTTAATAACTCTCCTCTCCTATTTTTAACTGACAAATCCATTTGTTCTCTAGGCTTCCTTAACTTGTTAATCTCACTCCAAAACGTTTTCTTATTTTCAACAAAATTTGTTGATAACATCTCACCCACTCTCTCATTTGCTCTCTTTTTACATTGCTTCACCACTCTCTTAACCTCTCTCTTTTTCTCCATATACTCTTCCCTCCTTGCATCACTTCTACTTTGTAAAAACTTCTCATATGCTAACTTTTTCTCCCCTTACTACTCTCTTTACATCATCATTCCACCAATCGCTCCTCTTCCCTCCCGCACCCACTTTCCTGTAACCACAAACTTCTGCTGAACACTCTTAACACTACATTTTTAAACCTACCCCATACCTCTTCGACCCCATTGCCTATGCTCTCATTAGCCCATCTATCCTCCAATAGCTGTTTATATCTTTCCCTAACTGCCTCCTCTTTTAGTTTATAAACCTTCACCTCTCTCTTCCCTGATGCTTCTATTCTCCTTGTATCCCATCTACCTTTTACTCTCAGTGTAGCTACAACTAGAAAGTGATCTGATATATCTGTGGCCCCTCTATAAACATGTACATCCTGAAGTCTACTCAACAGTCTTTTATCTACCAATACATAATCCAACAAACTACTGTCATTTTGCCCTACATCATATCTTGTATACTTATTTATCCTCTTTTTCTTAAAATATGTATTACCTATAACTAAACCCCTTTCTATACAAAGTTCAATCAAAGGGCTCCCATTATCATTTACACCTGGCACCCCAAACTTACCTACCACACCCTCTCTAAAAGTTTCTCCTACTTTAGCATTCAGGTCCCCTACCACAATTACTCTCTCACTTGGTTCAAAGGCTCCTATACATTCACTTAACATCTCCCAAAATCTCTCTCTCTCCCTCTGCATTGCTCTCTTCTCCAGGTGCATTACACGCATATTATGACCCACTTCTCGCATCCAACCTTTACTTTAATCCACATAATTCTTGCTTTACACATTCATATTCTCTTTTCTCCTTCAGAACTGATCATTCAACATTACTGCTACCCCTTCCTTTGCTCTAACTCTCTCAGATACTCCAAATTTAATCCCATTTATTTCCCCCCACCGAAACTCCCCTACGCCCTTCAGCTTTGTTTCGCTTAGGGCCAGGAGATCCAACTTCTTTTCATTCATAACATCAGCAATCATCTGTTTCTTGTCATCTGCACTACATCCACGCACATTCAAGCATCCCAGTTTTATAAAGTTTTTCTTCTTCTCTTTTTTAGTAAATGTCTACAGAAGGGGTTACTAGCCCATTGCTCCCGGCATTTTAGTCGCCTCATATGACACGCATGGCTTACGGAGGAAAGATTCTTTTCCACTTCCCCATGGACAATAGAAGAAATAAAGAAGAACAAGAGCTATGTAGAAAAAGGAGAAAAACCTAGATGTATGTATATATATATGCATGTGCATGTCTGAAGTGTGACCAAAGTGTAAGTTGGAGTAGCAAGATATCCCTGTTATCTAGCGTGTTTATGAGACAGAAAAAGACACCAGCAATCCTACCATCATGTAAAACAGTTACAGGTTTCTGTTTCACAGTCATCTGGCAGGACGGTAGTACTTCCCTGGGTGGTTGCTGTCTACCAACCTTTTCATTTTCCTCCTCCAACTCTTGTTCCGAGTCTCCTTCTAAATTCATTTCCTGAATATCCTTCAATTTTTCCATCTCACCCTTGTTCTGCTGCCCATGGTTACTGCTGTGGTGTGGGGTGTTCATCAGCCAGGTGGCAACAACCAAAACCAGTGAGAGTATTACTGATGCCACGAAGACGAGAGACGTATTGTCCCACAATACCTCATACGATTCAAGCCAGGCCTAAGAGATCAGACATTAGATAAGTACAGGTGCAGCCCTTAGTTGAAAGAATGAAAATTACAATAAATAAAGAAGAATGTATTAGAAATAATACTTCTAATCAAGTCTTGACTAAAAAAAACTGATTAAAATAATTATACACTTGTTTGAGTATTTTGTATGTAATAATGACCAAACTAGGGAATGAGAGATATATTTTGCTTATACAGTATTTACATTTTTTATATTGTTATACTGTTCATAATTCTATTACAACAGGCTTAAAGCTTCTCCATGAATATAATGATAAACTAATAATAATAATGATATAATAATATTATACAATAACTTAAGTTAATTATTATTACAGATATAGGCATACAATAGTAACAAGGAATGATGATTTAATCTTGGTTAACCTATCAAAGCTAAACAGAATTAATGATTTTTAATGCATCTCATTTAGGCACAAATGTAGGCCATTTTTATATTTAAAAGCTTCTGGCATGCATTAAGACGATGGCAATTTTGCTTAAATTATTAAGCTGGATGGTTAGTAAGTAGTATTAACCCAGGATAACCCAATAAAGTCAGGAAGCCATTGAAGACTGTCTTATCCATTGGAATCCTTTAATCCTCTTCTCCAGGATGCAACCCACAAGTCATCTAACACCCAGATACCTACTAACTGCTAGGTGAACAGGGGCAGCAGGTGTGTAAGGAAACATACTCAATGTTTCCATTTGTGCTGGGGATTGAACCATGAACCATCAGTGTGTGAGGTAAGTGGCTACCAAGTGAGCCACAAGACACTACTCTTGTTTCAGTCACTGTGTGATCCAATAAAGGTATCTCCCATATCCTATAACCCCAGCACTTTGTACCTCAATGCATGCAAGAGGCATAGTAGCTGTACCTCAAAACCCTGAAGTGGCAGAGTCCCAGAAAATATAGCTTAACCCTCCCAAAATGCCCAGGATCTGAAGATCAGCACCTTGAAGGGGCTCAAGCATCACACTCAAAAACACTAGTTCTTGTAGCTTAACATTTAACACTGCTCTGTGGTGCAGTGGTCAGTACGGCTGTCTTAAAGCAGCAGACTCGGGTTCAACTCCTGGTGAGATTATTATTTTAGAAGAATAGGCAAGTACAAATAGGAAGTGTGTCTGTCTCTCACTGAGCAGATGGAGGATCAAGCCTCCATGACTTGTTGCTCTTCATGACCCACATGGGTTTAGCACTTAATATGAAGTAGCTTAACATTTAAAGGCTTAGTGTACACTTCTGGATAAGCAGAATGTCAGTCTGGTTATCCATGACTTAAACACACAGGTGCAAGTTCATGGAAGTCCAGGCAGATTCTCTCAGGTAAATGACTCTCCAGAATTCTGGAGTAGTTTCCCTGAACGAATCTGCATAGATTTCCTCCTCTATTTCTGCAACATTGCAAGCTCCTAATGATGTGTTGATTGCAACACAAAAGGCATAGAGGCATCATTCAACTTCCCCTGTGGTTATTTTGCATTTTTTATTGCACGATTGTAATTATGCAGTATATTACTATGTATAAGAATTGTACTTATGTGTACCTGTACCTAAATAAACTTACATATATACTGTCATATAATTTTGTAAAAAAAAAAAAAAATTGCATCATATGAGAAGTATTCCCATATTTCAGTGTTTAAACTAATTGATGGCCCGGTGGCCTGGTGGCTTAAGCTCCCGCTTCACACACGGAGGGCCCGGGTTCGATTCCCGGCGGGTGGAAACATTTCGACACGTTTCCTTACACCTGTTGTCCTGTTCACCTAGCAGCAAATAGGTACCTGGGTGTTAGTCGACTGGTGTGGGTCGCATCCTGGGGGACAAGAATAGGATCCCAATGGAAATAAGTTAGACAGTCCTCGATGACGCACTGACTTTCTTGGGTTATCCTGGGTGGCTAACCCTCCGGGGTTAAAAATCCAAACGAAATCTTATCTTATCTTATCTTACAGTATATATGTATTAAGTACTGTACTTTGGAAATGTTTTCTGAAAAATATAACAGGATGAGCAAAGTAATAATATTTATTATTACAATAAAAATTAGGCACCTAAGCCACAGGGGTCATAGAACATAATAATGTTAAGTCTATATGAACAGTATTATGAGGCACTGCACTCACCTCCCACGTCTGGGAGTCGATGTATCCACCCATGGCTCTGTATGGCTGCGTGTGGGTATGTTAGGTGTGGGTGCTGTGTGGGTATGTTAGGTGTGGGTGCTGTGTGGGTATTAGCATTAGATGTGGGTATGTTAGGTGTGGGTGCTGTGTGGGTATGTTAGGTGTGGGTGCTGTGTGGGTATGTTAGGTGTGGGTATTGGTGGTAATGTGGGTGTGTTAGGTGTGGGTGCTGTGTGGGTATGTTAGGTGTGGGTGCTGTGTGGGTATGTTAGGTGTGGGTGCTGTGTGGGTATGTTAGGTGTGGGTGCTGTGTGGGGTATGTTAGGTGTGGGTGCTGTGTGGGTATGTTAGGTGTGGGTGCTGTGTGGGTATGTTAGGTGTGGGTGCTGTGTGGGTATGTTAGGTGTGGGTGCTGTGTGGGTATGTTAGGTGTGGGTATTGGTGTTTAAATGTGGGTATGTTAGGTGTGGGTGATGTGTGGGTTATTGGTGTTAGATGTGGGTATGTTAGGTTGTGGGTGCCTGTGTGGGTATGTTAGGTGTGGGTGCTGTGTGGGTATGTTAGGTGTGGGTGCTGTGTGGGTACTGGTGTTAGATGTGGGTATGTTAGGTGTGGGTGCTGTGTGGGTATGTTAGGTGTGGGTGCTGTGTGTGGGTATGTTAGGTGTGGGTGCTGTGTGGGTATGTTAGGTGTGGGTGCTGTGTGGGTATGTTAGGTGTGGTGTGCTGTGTGGGTTATGTTAGGTGTGGGTGCTCTGTGGGTATGTTAGGTGTGGGTGCTGTGTGGGTATTGGTATTAGATGTGGGTATGTTAGGTGTGGGTATTGGTATTAGATGTGGGTATGTTAGGTGTGGGTGCTGTGTGGGTATGTTAGGTGTGGGTATTGGTGTTAAATGTGGGTATGTTAGGTGTGGGTGCTGTGTGGGTATTGGTGTTAGATGTGGGTATGTTAGGTGTGGGTGCTGTGTGGGTATGTTAGGTGTGGGTGCTGTGTGGGTATGGTGTTAGGTGTGGGTATGTTGGTGTGGGTTTGGGGTGTGGGTATTTTGTGGGGGTTGTGTGGGTTTTTGTTTGTGTGGGTGCTTGTGTGGGTATGTTAGGTGTGGGTGCTGTGTGGGTATGTTAGTGTGGGTTGTTATTGGGGGTTGTTGGGGTTTTTGTTAGGTGTGGGTGCTGTGTGGGTATTGGTGTTAGATGTGGGTTTGTTAGGTGTGGGTGCTGTGTGGGTATTGGTGTTAAATGTGGGTATGTTAGGTGTGGGTGCTGTGTGGGTTTGGTTAATGGGTATTGGGTTTTAAATGTGGGTATGTTAGGTGTGGGTGCTGTGTGGGTATTGGTGTTAAATGTGGGTATGTTAGGTGTGGGTGCTGTGTGGGTATTGGTTTTAAATGTGGGTATGTTGGGTTTGTGGGTGCTGTGTGGGTATTGGTTTTAAATGTGGGTATGTTAGGTGTGGGTGCTGTGTGGGTATTGGTGTTAGATGTGGGTATGTTAGGTGTGGGTGCTGTGTGGGTAATAGATGTGAGTTGTGGGTATGGGCGTTGGGTGTGCGTATTAGCTGTGGGTATGGGTATGGGTATGGGCATCAGCTGTGGGTACGACTAAACTTCCTTCACAGTAACTGTGTTAATTAAACAATCACTGCCAAAGATGCCACTTTAGAAAAAAAAAACAATAAATCCACAAATATCTCAGCGACTGTCACTTGCTTCAAATTACTCTAACATAAGTAACCTTCCCTAAGTGCTGAATTAAGCACTTCCTTCCACTATTCTAGGGTATTTTAACGTGTTAGAGGGAGGTGGAGATGCCACATCCTCCTACTCTCACGTCACAGTTAATACTGACCTGTTGTTGTGATGTGGCTCAGATGCCATAAAAGATATTTATACATTTTTTCGGTTCCCAAATTCAGTCATAACTTTAGCTAAAATAAATAGTTACAGTAAGTGAAATTTCTTTAGCTCATAAATGAACTAGTAATTACAGATTTTACTAATGTGATACAATATATTTACGTCAAAATATAATTATAAAAATCAACAATTGACACATTACCCATTTATGCAAGAGAGGGGTAACATATATAAAGTTTCACTTTAACAACATATATTTTTAAAGAAATTAGCATTAAAACAATGTAAATAAATCAGGAAATATTTACATTTTAGTATACATATCTATTTTTATTATAACAGTTATTATAAATATAAATGTGTCACCAAAGACCCCAATGGAAATAAGTCGCTTTATACGAGTTTTTTTTTTGTTATCTTAGTTAATTTACACATATATTACTATATATGATAATTTGTGTAACTGTATTTATGCGTACCTGTACATGAACAAACTTACTGAATTACCAATAATGTGGAAAATACTGTATATATTTTCCAGAAATTCAGTATTTATATGTAAATAGATGGCCATACTGTATTTAATAATATTTATGTCATAGAAAACGGAAAGCCTGCGTCTGCGTAGACGGGGACTCGCCATCTTGGTTTTGAATTGGATACAACGTTAATATAATGGGAAGAATTTCTCGTGCTCTAGAGGTTAAAATTGTGTTGACACCTCTCAAATAGGAGGCGAAATTGTTGGATGTGCATTCCTGCATAACTTGAGATATCAGACGACTGGACAAGACAGCTCCAGGAACCTCAGATAAGCTCTCTAGATTTGTGTATAATTCTGGCCAGTGTTTTCATAAATTTAGTTAGTGAGGTTTTTCTGAGTATGATACAACTTAATATCCAGTCAAATTGGTGAGTGATATTAAGATATATTTTCCTTCTGTTATGTATATGTGAATTTATATATAATCATTTTTTAATATACAGTCCACAAATTCATATATTTACCAGTATTCCTGGTGTATGTATATTTCATTTAATTAATAGGTCCAGAGCAACTTGTGGATATGACAGTGGTAGGTATCGAAGGGGGACATTTTTTGCGACCTAGGTGTCCCAAATTCCTACTTGTCTATGTAACATTGATAAATAATAATTATCTTTGTTATCATTTACTGTTATGTACATAATTAGTTACATTCAGATAAATGCAATTTTCCACAAATAATGTCTAGAATTTACGAAGTAAATTCTAGACATTCTAGAATTTACTAAGTAAATTCTAGAATCTACTCCACTAGAATTTACAAAATAAATTCTGGTGAAGTAAACAATGGTATTAAATTAACAAATTAACATCAAAACTAATTATTCTCATGATTATTGTTACAAAATTTTATTAAGCCCTACGTGTGGGTTATTTTTTATTACTCAATATATATAATATTCACTCATACTAATGTATATTCTATATATACAGAAAATCAGTTTTTATCTATACATTGTTATGAAACTTTTCTTTGATAACTACAACTCATATATATAATACGAGATATAAAAATATCATGGATAAAAGGCCCTAAAATATGGATACAGGGGTCCTAAAATGTGGATAAAAGGCCCTAAATTATGCATAAAGTCCCCAGAATTTTGATAAAAGGCCCTTAAATCTAAAATGTGCATAAAATATCCCAAACTCTCGATAAAAGGTCTTAAATTTGGATTAAAAAGTTCTAAAATGTGCATAAAGACTCTAAAATGTGGACAAAAGGCAAAAAAATGGGTAAATGGCCCTAAAAATCTGAAACTTTTTGCTTGAAGATTCCGAAGGATCATAATCTGCCAACTACATCAAAGCTACATTAAAAAAAAATTTGCATTTCTATAAACTATGTCAATTGTAAATTGTACTTTGTAGAAATAAAATATATGTAAATATCGTGGATATTAATGGAAATAAGCCACTTTGACTTTCTTGGGTTATCTTGGGTAATTTACATATATGTTGCTAGGTATCATAATTTATGTAACTTTATATATGTGTACCTGGAGTACACATACTTGTATTATAAAAACTTACTGACTTACTGGCTCATTGACTTACTGACTTACTGACTTACTGACTTATTGACTCATTGACTTACTGACTTACTCATTGACTTACTGACTTACTGACTCATTGATTTACTGACTTACTGACTTATTGACTTACCGACTTACTGACTCATTGACTTACTGACTTACTGACTAATTGACTTACTGACTTACTGACTTACTGACTTATTGACTTACTGACATACTGACTTACTGACTTAATTGACTTACTGACTTATTCACTTACTGACTTACTGACATACTTATATTACTTATTGACTTACTGACTTACTTATTGACTTACTGACTTACTAACTTATTGACTTAATGACTTACTGACTTACATTACTTACTGACTTATTGACTTACTGACTTACTAACTTACGTAAGGGTTCATTACGGTATCATTGGTGTCGGCCCTAACGACTTAAGGGTTCATTACGGTATAAATGGTGGCGGACCTAACAACTTAAGGGTTCATTACGGTATCAGTGGTGGCGGACCTAACAACTTAAGGGTTCATTACGGTGTCAATAAGTGGCCCGGTGGCCCGGTGGCCTGGTGGCTAAAGCTCGCGCTTCACACACGGAGGGTCCGGGTTCGATTCCCGGCGGGTGGAAACATTCGACACGTTTCCTTACACCTGTTGTCCTGTTCACCTAGCAGCAAATAGGTACCTGGGTGTTAGTCGACTGGTGTGGGTCGCATCCTGGGGGACAAGATTAAGGACCCCAATGGAAATAAGTTAGTAAGTAAGTAAGTAAGTAAGTTTATTCAGGTATACACAAATACAGTTACATAGAATTATCATACATAGCAGCATATGTGTAGGGAACCTAGGATAACCCAAAAAAGTCAGACAGTGACTTATTTCCATTGGGGTCCTTTTACCTTATTATTATAGTATAAAGGTTATAATATTTTCTTATTATTCTACAATGAAGATAACATCTTATTATCATACTAAAAAGACTATCTGCTACACCAAGGTCATTAAGACTATCTACAATACGAGGGTCATTACAAGGAATAAGGTAAAATTTACACGTATGTTAGCTAAAAAAATAGAAAATCATTCCCCTCCCTTTCTGTAGCTACATTCATCAGACACCTTTTGGCACTCTTCTTGAACTGGTTCACGCTATGACTGGCTTTGACATGTGCGGTAGTCTGTTCCATTCCTTTATTGCTGTACAATAAAAGGTGTTTGAAGCCTGGCCACTGACTGTGGGTTACTACAAAGTTGTGCTCTCTCCCCCTAGTACTATGATTGCTTTGGTTCCCAACCTTGACAAAATTGACAGCAAGATATTCTGGACATTTGTTTGTGAGCAATTTTATAAACATGATTTAGCTTCAGTTGTTTTTACTCTGTCTTCAACATTCAGCATATCCAACTGCTGTAATTCATCCTGGCCTACATGTTCTCTTGGTCCCAGCCCCAGGATGAATCTTACGATTTTGTTCTGGGTGATTTGCAGTCTATCTTTCAGTTTTTTTTGTCAAGGCAGAGTACCAAGAAGAGCAAGCGTAATCCATATGGCATTGTATAAGGGCTAGACATAGGGTCCTGCGAGTCTCAGTAGGTAGACACTGTGCTTGTCTATACAGGAACTTCAGTTTGGCATTCGCTTTCTTTACTACACTGTTCCCTATCAATTCTCCTGACATGCATGGGTCAAAGGGGATTCCCAAATATTTTGCTGATGAAACCAAAGTGATGGGCTCCCCATTACATTGAACATTAAAATTATTTACCCTTCTCAGTTTATGTTTCGTGCCAAAGAGAATGGCTTCAGTTTTCCCTAGGTGTAATGATAGTTTGTTGTCTACTAACCATTTGCTGCAGACAGTCCTCGATGACGCACTGACTTTCTTGGGTTATCCTGGGTGGCTAACCCTCCGGGGTTAAAAATCCGAACGAAATCTATCTGTCAGTGGTGGCGGACCTAACGACTTAAGGGTTCATTACGGTATAAATGGTGGCGGACCTAACAACTTAAGGGTTCATTACGGTATCAGTGGTGGCAGACCTAACAACTTAAGGGTTCATTACGGTGTCAGTGGTGGCGGCCCTAACAACAATAACAAGTCTCTGTCTGTCAACAGCTGACTTTTCCTGACCTGCTGACGCCCTGGTAAGTTTATTCAGGTACAAGTACACATAAATACAGTTACATAAATTATCATACATAGCAACATATGTGTAGACTATCCAAGATAACTCAAATATAATTATCATAGTAACATATGTTAATTACCAAGGATAATCTCTTCCAAAAAAGCCAGACAAAGTGACATTTCCATTGGGGTCCTGGATATTACATTGTAAATAGAGAAGTTACCTTCAAAATTCATATATAGATACATGATACACAGCAGCACATGTGTAGATTACCTTGAGTTATCCTAGGTAATCTACACATTAAATTCATAAGTAAGTTTAGGTACAAGTACACATAAGTACAGTTATATAAGTTATCATACATAATAAAAGTAATAATATCTTTAATTACTACCAGTACATGATACAACTTATACAGACCATAGCTGATATCAATGACATACTACTATATAGAAAGCCGCTTGTTATGCTGAACATTTCCCGCAAATTAGGTCAGTTTTGTCCCAGGATGCGACCCACACCAGTCCACTAGCTCCCAGGTACTTGTTTTTACTGATGGGTGACCATAGACAACTGGTGTAAGGAAACACGCCCAATGTTTCTACCGTCACTGGGAATCGAACCTGGACCTTCACCATGTGGAGTGAGAGCTTTAGCCACCAGGCCACAGGGCACCACAGCATATGTATATATTACCCAGTGGCCTGGTGGCTAGAGCTCTCGCTTCACACATGGAGGGCCCGGGTTCGATTCCCAGCGGAGCGGAAACATTTCAACGTGTTTCCTTACACCTGTTCACCTAGCAGCAAATAGGTACCTGGGTGTTAGTCGACTGGTGTGGGTCGCATCCTGGGGAACAAGATTGAGGACCCCAATGGAAATAAGTTAGACAGTCCTCAATGATGCATTGACTTTCTTGGGCTATCCTGGGTGGCTAACAATCCAGGGCTAAAAATCTGAACAAAATCTTATTTTACCTGGGATAACCCCCTAAAAAAGTCAGGCAAAGTATCTTATTGTATACTCATCAACAGGAGGAAAACCCATCAGGACCTCAATTCTAGCACTGTAGAGGGAAATTATGAGGTTCCGGCAGAGGAGTGCTGTGCACGAGCTGATACGTAGAGAATATGGAGTGAAGTGCACATGGGGGTAAGTCCATATATATAGTACTGGAAGAAAGCTTGTACCTCTTATTAACTCATTACTGTGTATGTATTGATAATGTCCATGGTGTCTTGGAAATTTTAGACGTTTAATCGAGTAAAACTTTCACCATGAGTGTCTATCTATATCTTGTTGATATTAAGATACCTTTCATAACTCTGGAAACAACTTATGTAATTGATGTGGAAAAATAGTAATTCATTTACTGATAGACAGTAAATAGAGAGAGTATATCATTAGCTATAACAATTTAGACAAATTCAAATGAGCAATTTTTTTCTCCAGGGCTAGCATCCAGACTCTTCGATATTCAGCTTTTGGACCAAGAAGAAAATGGAAAAATGTATTTCAAACCAAGCAGAACTCTCTTTTTGAACTGAACAGCGACCTCATGTGGATTACAAAATCATTTGATCAGCCAAGGTGTAGGATATCTATAATTTTAAAGATTCTTGTATGAGATGTTGAATGAACAGATTAAAGTTATACAGTATGAGATACAGTATTAGAAGTATTAAGTAATGTATGTTTTTTTTTTAATTTAAATAATATAAATGTTTATCATTATAATTTACATTGTTGCAGCCTAAACATAATCAGTACTTAAACTCAAGATAAGTCATAATGAACAACTGTCGGTGAATAAAAAGAAGAATGGATGAGTACTCAAACTGTGGACCTGTTACATGCCAGGACCATGATTCAAGTACCTGCTCATTCATCTGTTTTTCCTAATCAGTACTGTATAAGTATGTACTGTAATGATGATGATAAATTCTACTGTATTTAGAAGCAAAAATTATTTTTAAAGTCATTTGCTTTTAATTATGTTTCAGCAGCTATGCTGAAGATTATATCCTCATTCTTTCAACACACTGGACATATCCCACCAAGGCAGGGTGGCCCAGGAAAAAAAAATTAAGCTTCTCTTTTTAAATTTTATTAATATGTACAGGAGAAGAGGTTACTAGGCCCTTTCTCCCAGCATTTTAGTCGCCTCTTACAACACACATGACCTGTGGAGGAAGAATTCTGTTCCACTTCCCCGTGGAGTTAAGATTACATATTTTTCTGTATTTAAATGCATTGTAATACTGCGTGAGAAATATGTGGAGGATTTTAGGATAAAATTTTGAAAAGATTGCATGGGGCAACTTGCTGATTGATGTGAGGTGTATTTTATAAACAGTACAACCCAATACAGTATATGTATATGGAGGTTCTTCTCAGCACATATATGTTGCAATATGATTGATGCAAGGTGGCCAAATTATCATTTATCTTGCTACAGGGGTTTGAGTGTATATGAAATTATGAAATGACATGCCATGCAGGTCTGGGTTTAACTTGGGCATAGGGCATTTCACACATCCCATCCAGAAAATGCCACATCCCTCCCATATCACCAAGGTTGCTTGCTTCAGTCCCCTTGTGTATCATTTACCTCCTGTTTAGCAAGCTTTTTATATTTAGTATCAGTCCATCTCACCTTTGTCCAATATTATTAACCATGTCACCCAAGAGAATTGCTAGTTATGCTTATAATGCAAATAAAATATATGAATTTATAATTTGGAAGAAATTATGTCTTACATAGACATTAAAGAGGAGTTCAGTCAGTAGACATGACTGTTACTGGGACAAAACTAGTAATAAACATTTCATAAAAATACATCATTGCTTGACTGATTGTATCAGTTGATGTTGCTTGTGTATATCCTAATGAAATTTTTGTTAATATTTCATTATTGACAAGTCAATTTTAAATCATTTCTTTAAAAACCATGTCTTTGAGAAATATTGCACTAATAAATATACATAAATGGTACAGAAAAAAAAAAATGGTACAGCCTCTCCTCACTTAACGATAGAGTTCCGTTCCTAAGACCTCGTCGGTAAATGAATTCATCGCTAAGTGAGGAGCATACTACAGTGGTAGTGGGTTTGTATCAATCATCTTTGATACTGTTTTAATGTTACCTTTGTACCATTTATAACATTTCTGGTATATTTTTAAATGTTTATACATTAGAGCACTGTATATTGTAATAAACAGAATAGAGGAAATCAGTTCTAATGTACATTATTTTGGTATGTATACTGGTCAGAGAGCCTGTCGTAAGTCCGAGTCGTCGGTAAATGAGTACGTTGGTAAGTGAGGAGAAAAGGAGGTTTTGTGGGCAAGGGGCTTGGACTTCCAGCAAGCGTGCGTGAGTGTTAGATAGGAGTGAATGGAGACGAATGGTACTTGGGACCTGACGATCTGTTGGAGTGTGAGCAGGGTAATATTTAGTGAAGGGATTCAGGGAAACCAGTTATTTTCATATAGTCGGACTTGAGTCCTGGAAATGGGAAGTACAATGCCTGCACTTTAAAGGAGGGGTTTGGGATATTGGCAGTTTGGAGGGATATGTTGTGTATCTTTATACGTATATGCTTCTAAACTGTTGTATTCTGAGCACCTCTGCAAAAACAGTTCGTTAGTTAGTTACCATTTTGTCCTAGGCACATGTCGATTAGACACTAGGCCTGTTGTGTGTGTGTAGGTGTGTAGGTACAGTGATTATGTGTGAGTGTGGTGAAAATGTTGAATGATGATGAAAGCATTTTCTTTTTGGGGATTTTCTTTCTTTTTTGGGTCACCCTGCCTCGGTGGGTCACCCTGCCTCGGTGGGTCTCCCTGCCTCGGTGGGTCTCCCTGCCTCGGTGGGTCACCCTGCCTCAGTGGGTCACCCTCCCTCGGTGGGTCACCCTGCCTCGGGGTCCCCCCTGCCCCCGGGTGGGTCACCCTGCCTCGGGGGGTCCCCCCTGCCCCCGGGGGGCCCCCCTCCCCTCGGGGGGTCCCCCTCCCCTCGGGGGGTTTCCCCCTTTCCTCGGGGGGTTTCACCCCTCCCTCGGTGGGTCACCCTCCCCTGGGTTTGGAACACCCTGCCCCCCGGTGGGTCCCCCTTGCCTGGGGGGGCCCACCCTGCCTCGGTGGGAGAGGGCCCAAGACTTTTTAAAAAAAAAAAAATGATAGTTTTTTTTTTTTTTTTAACCTTTTTAAAATTTATTTTTAAAACCAAATCAAAAAAAAATTTCATTAACAACCCCCTTCCAAAAAACCCATGGAAAAAATTTTGTTCGGGGCCATCTTTGGGATAATTTTTTTTAACCCTTTTTAATTTTTTAAAAAAAAAAAAAAAAAAAGGCCAAAATCTGAAGTGGTGTTTCCAGTGTCCAAGAAATTTTAAAAAAAAAAAAAATTATTTTTTTTTTACAGAATTAAAAGCATTTTTTTGTGAAGGAAAATAAGAAAAAAAAAAAAAAAATTCTTAAAATTCATACTTCCCGGAGATACAGTGCCAAGAAGTTTGTCGAAAAGGGTTGGGGTTTTGGCGGCAACATCGACAAAATTCCACAAAAGCCCCTTCCCATTATTTTGCGGGTTTTTTTTTTTTTTCTTTTTTTTTCCCAAATTTTTTTTCTTTTCCTACAAAACCTTTGGGGCCTGAGAGCCCAATATGTTTTATAATGTATATATAAAAAACTCACTGTTTTTGAACACAATAACCGCACAAAAAGTTATTATCATATTATTGTTCACCACGGGTTGTTTTACAAAAAAAACATGCACAAATTTTGTAAAATACAAAATGTTCTATCTTATGTTTACTTTTTTTTACAATAAACGGGGGACAGGGTTTTTTAAAAACTGCGGGAGCTTGGGGAACCCCTTGGGAAAACAAGGCACCATGCACAAGGCCCCCTTACTTTTCCTAAACAAAAAACCGAGTGTCTTTCCCGTCTTTTTTGCCGTTTTTTTTTTTTGTGAAACAATTTTGCATCTTTTCTGGGGAAAAAATTTTTTCCCTGAGTTAAAGGGGAAGTTGTTTTATGAAATGATCCCCTTTCCCCCTCCTCAAACGTTTGGGGTATATCCTGGGGAAATTTCCCGAGGACCGTTTTTGTATAGCAGGTGTTGTTACCTGGTATTTTCATTATGAGTTGTCTGACAACAGACAAAAAAAAATTCACCATACGGGGTCTGTTCCCCAGTTTTTTTTGGGTTTACATATTATTGCATTGAGCTTTTAAAATGTCCATGAGATGGAAGAAAAGTTTCATGTACCCTTGAAAAATTTTACAAAAACAAAAGTCAACAAAACCAATCTGCATGTCACATTTGTAAACCAAGCGCATGTTTTGTGTTTAATCAATCACTGTCACGGGTTTTTCCCGAATACTTTCTTGGGAAACTCGTTAAAAACTTTGCCACTGTCTTGCTTTTCATTAGGGTGAAGGGTTTTGTCAACAGTGTGACATCTCGTTTGTCATGCCACCATAATGCCATGATGTCTTTGGCAGAAAACCCCTGCGTATCACCACGGCACCTGCTTTTTAAACCGGGCATATTTTTTTTGTTTAGAACGCCTGTGCCCAAAACCCATCGGGCCTTGTTCACTCCCCAGGGAAATCACTGAGTAAGGGGCTGTTTTTCCGGGTTTACCCGGTATAAAATGTATCCCCCTTCCCAAGATAAGGTGCCTCATGTTCTACTACTCACCTGAGATACCCAAAAAACACCCTTGGGTATTTTCTTTTTTAAAAAACCCGTGTATACAACAAAAATTCCAACCCAGGCCACTGTCACAACCCAAGAGTCAAACATTTTTTTCCCAAAAAGTTTTTCCTTTTGTTTCGGAAATATACGCTTGAATGCCAGTCCCCTTTGAAAAAAATCAAAGACTCCAATTCCCAAGGGATTCTTGAAGGTAAAAGTATATCCCTGAACTTTTTTTTGAATACATGAAAACATTTCTAATTTTGAAAAACCCCTGTAAACTTCTTTTCAGGCCGGGTTTTGTCAGAGAAGTGAAAAACAAAAACGTAAGGGGGTAAGAAAAACCTGTTCACTGGTTTAAATTTCACTGAAAAAACCGGGGTGGGAAATTAGCCGATCTGGGGGACCAGTATGTTTTTATATTATGCTTTTAACGTAGGCAAAAAAGAAATTATTGTTGCAAAAAGCAAATACTTTTTCTCCCAACATTTCCTTTCTCTTTCCACCGGGTGATCTGACTGTGGTGAAAAGTTCGTTTTTGCCATGGTGTACTAAAAATACTTTTTAATTTTCCCCTGACAAAAATTTTCCCAAATCAAGGGCGGGTAAAGAATAATTAAAAGAATTCCAGTTCTTTGGGGCCGTGGTTTTCCAAAAGGGGACAAGTAGGTAAAATTTTCCACTTTGAGAATCATAAAATTGGTAAAGGTTTTGGGAACAAAATTGGGATTTTTTCTGCCAATCCCAATACGGTTTGCTGGGGGGTACTGGGCATCATAGGGGTTGGGGGTGGTTGTGGTTGTGGGGGGGCTTTGGGGGCGGCGCTCCGTTTGTCCTTGAACTGAAAGAGTCAGCATGTGGGCCCGCGTGGCCTTGAGTCACGATGGCGGTGCCCCTACCATCACCTTTAAAACCCATCCCCTGGTTTTCCCCCGTGGTCTATCCAAGCCAATGTTAGCCACATCATTTCCCACTATTTAATAAACCCAAAAAATGGGGGTTGGGGGCCACGGGGTGTATCCCCGGGGTTCTCCCCTCCCCTGGGCACAGCATAGGGTTTCACTACCCGAGCGAATGCGGCCGGGGGGGAAAAAAAAATAAAAAATGCTTCCGGTGAAAAATAAATTTCCCACTATTAAATACTCGATTTATCGTCGAGCGCAATAAAAAACACAGTCCCCGTCACTATCATCATAAATTAAATGAAGTCAGAGGCCCGGCCACGCGAAAAAAATTTTGTTTTCCTTGCGAAGAGGAAAAAACCAACAGTGAGTTTACGAGTGCCCACACCCGAGGTAGGGAAGGTTTTAGGTTTGTCAGGGTTTTTCCCGCACTTTATTGATATCCCGGCCATTCTTTTCGGCACTAACTGATCAAAGCCGTAGAATTCGTCTTCCCTTTCCACTTCCAAACATGCAGAAATCTCAGATAGGAAAAAGGAGAGCCCCAAAATTTTTTGGGGAGTGAGAGCTGGGCTTGCGACGAAAGGGATGGTTTAACAAGGGTAAATGACCCCGGGGTTCCCCCCAATGCTATGGGGGGCGCCTAGATTTTTTTTTTTAGGCGCACCCCACCACCAGACCCGTTCTCTCAAAATGTAGGGGCCCATGAGCGTTTTCCCCGAAAAAAATTTTACGGCGCTAGAATTTTGGGGTAGCTACGGTTTTGGGCACTCAACGAAAAAACCGTTGATCTACGGGGGGACCCGAAAGGGGTTTAAAATTTACCTTTGTACCATTTTTTTAACATTTTTTAGTAAAATTTTTAAATGTTTATAAAGTAGTGTACTGTAAAATTTTAATAAACAAATTTGAGGAAAAACAGCTCTAATATACAATTTTTTAGGTATGCATACGGTCAGGGGAGTGCGTCATAAGTCCCAAATGTTGGTAAACGAGTACATCGCTAAGTGAGGAAGGCTGAAAACTGGGTTTTTTAATTTTAAAATTTAATGTATTGTGATTGAAAAATTTACATGTAACTTTTTTAACCTGGGTAAATTTAAGGTTTTTTTGTAATGTCATGAAAAAGAATATTTTGGAGATGGACAATTTCTCCCTCTACACATCAACCTCCACCCTCGATCAAAAAGGGGGGTTGCAATATTTGATTTTCCTGACCCAAATTTCAAAGCAAAACTATTCCCCAAAAAGGTAATAAAAAAAATTTTGGGTTGATAGTCACAAAAGGGTTTGTTAATTGTGTATGTTGTATTTAAGATACAGTGGAAACCCCCCCCCCTAAAGATATTATTTTTAATCCAGAAGTTCCCGTTTGGGGGCCATTTTAGACCGAATTTTTTCCCCTAAAAAATATTGTGAATTAGATTAGTCAGTTTAACCCCCCAAAAAAAAACACCTACAAAAGCACTTACAAAAATAACTTTTCAAATTGGGCGAGTTGGGAGCTGATCATTAGGGGGGGGTCCACTGTATCTGTTAATCATTTTTATTGGGCCCAAGCAAAAAGCTGTTTTATGCAAGGCCCCCCCTAGAGAATTTTCCAAATTCGGGTTGGTCATCTCCCTCTGTTTATTTCCCCCTCTTGCCTTAGCTCTTTTTCCATGTCCTTCAGTATTTTCATTTTAATGTTTCTTTTTCAGTGGCTTTTGGGGCTCTTTCTTTTTTCCCCTTTGAGGGAAAAAGTAGTCCCTTTTTTTATGTAATAATTCATCCCACTAGTACTGTATTGTATACCTGTTTTTTTTTTATAGATGGGGGGTAAATGGGAGTGACCTCGCATCTGTACGCAGTTAAAGCATATACACTGCATTGGTGCATATTAGCAAAAAACGAAACTTGTTTAGTCCTCGATTGTGACCAGGTTCTATAATTATTTAAGCCCTTATATACTTTTTTTATATGGGGGACCATTGTGTTATCATTTGCATAATGAACGGTAAGTACAAAACTAAATACAATTTTGAAAAGAGAGAGCAAAAGGCAATACAGTGCGGGAACAATACGGGTAACCCCCATATAGGAGTAAAAGTTTAACAATTTGTAAATGGTAAGTAGTCGAAATCCCTTTAAGCTTATCTCCCCTGTGTGTGGGTTTTTGTTTTGTAAATGATTTCCACTAGAACTTCTATGTTTCTCTATAGCCAAAATAATTTTTAGTTTTCTAACATCATTCACTACGTACATTAAAATATCATGCAATCTGCACAGGGTGTTTATTTTTTTGTACTGATTTTTTAAAATTTTCATTGAAAAATTTTTTTCTTAAAATTTGGGTTTATAAAATTTTGATATATGTAAAGAAATTTTTTTAATTTTTTTTTTCAACAAATGGGCCCATGTCCCCTGAGGAGGGTGACCCAAAAAGAAAGAAAATCCCCAAAAAGAAAATATTTTCCCATCTCTTAAAACATTTTAAACTCACTCACCCAAATGCGTCTTTGCAGAGGCACCCGTACAACAGTTTTAGAAGCATATGTAAACCCCTCCAAACGCCATACCCCCAAACCCACCCCTTTAAAAGTGCGGGCATTGTATTCCCATTTCCGGGGACTAAAGTCCGGCTATATAAAAAAAAAACCCGGTTTCATGAATCCCTTCACAAATTTCCCTGCTCACCTCCAACAGCTCGTCAGGTCCCAAAAACCATTCATCTCCTTTAAACTCCTATCTAACATCCCCCAAAAGCTTGCGTAATTTTTCAAAATGATTTTTTATAGTGGCTTTTTTTTCAAAATATCAGCCATAAAATTTTCACTTGGGAAAGGGAGGTGTGTTGACACGTCAAAACCCTGGAGAATGGGAAATTTTACAATGCATATTTCTAAGTCACATCCCTTTAAAAGTCTCTAACTGTTGGTTTTCCTCGGATTTTCCCATGTCAAGTCCCTAAGCTCAAGTTTCTCATGGGGTCAGGTTTTTTTCCGTTTTCATGCTTTTTGCATGCACCCATTCAAATGTCTGGCAAAATTTGAATTGATGGCTGGGTATTTCCGGGAAAATTTGAAGACTTTTTTTTTATTATTTACTACATGACAAAAAGGAATAAGGGGAAAATTTTTTAAACAGAGCAGTAGTCAACAAATAAATTAAAGTGCTCATATTGATATTTTAAAAAAATTTGTATGATGAGACATTTTTTTAAAAATGGAGCACCCAAGCGCCTGATTGTAGATCAAATAGGAAAATAAAAACGTTTTTGGTCACAGAAAACTCGGATAAAGAGGGCCCTTCCCAGTAGCAGATGAATTGTATAGCGCTGTCCCCCTATCTCTTCTGTTTTATTTTCTGAGTTTGGTTAGTTTATGCCATTGAAATTTTTATTACGCTTATTTTTTTGATTACTGTAACTCTTTTAAAATATTTTCTTTTTTATCTCTGATGTTGAAGGTAAAATTATTTTAATTTTGTTATAGACGGGTTTATACAAAATGTGAATGCTGAGTGTTGGAGAGTTGTGGTCTTAAAATTAATGAATTAAAACATAAATTTTATACTTTTTTAGGCATTGTATTTTGGGGGGAGACCTATTTTTTGACCCCCTAACTGATTGCAAAAAAATGCAGAATGAATGGATTTCAAAACCATGGCAAGTAAATTCTTTTCAGGGCCCTGTTAGCTGTAGGACATAGGTTAAAATCCCACCCAGCCATGATCTGTTTTTCCCCTATCAATCCAGACTTTTAGTATATCCTGTACACAGGAACTTAATTCATAATTTTTGGGAAAATGACGGGGTGTTATTTCTATTGAAAATTTTTATTCTAAAAAGAGTCTGTGTAAATTTAAGAAACGAGCTAAGCGTCAGTTGGGAAGCTGTAATGTGAGATCCATGAAGATATGTATTGGTGCAGAGAAAAATTTCACCCTTTATATGATGCGGAAATTATTGGGGAGTTGGGCCTCATGCAATGCAGAGGCCCCGCTTTTTACAGTAATTTGGGGTCCCGGGCTACCACTGTAAAGCGAAATTGCTGTAAAGTAAATCGTACCCTTTTTCATTTTCAAATGCATATAAAAGCTTGAAACAGTTACACTATCATTTTTACAGCTGGGCCCCTAAAAAGCTAACAGTAAAACAACATTATTACCTTTAAATTATTCTCATTCTTAGCCTTGGGAAAGGGGTGAATATATTTTTTGGGGGGAAGTCTGAAAAATTGAAGACTGGGTATGTTTAAAAAATCCCCGATACGTGGCCCCCCGGTTAACGAAATTTTTTCTTTCCCCAAAAAATTGTTCGGTGTGTACTGACCAAATTTGTTCCCAAAAGGAATTTGTGAAGTAGTTATCCTTTTTTTCAGCCCCCCAAACTACACTAAAAAACCATTACTAAATACACTTACAAAATTTGGGCCTTTGGGGAGGTGATTTTTAACGGGGGCCCCGATTAGAAAATCACTGAAAAGAAAAATGTGTAAAGTGGGGCTTCCTGTTTTAAAACCGGGGCAGGGGAAAAGAGGAAAAAAGGGGGGTATGAAAAAAATTTAACAGAAATTTAGGATAAAGGAAGATATACTGTAAAGTAGGGTGCACCCTGCCTCGGTGGGAGAGGGCCCAGGTTTTGAAAAAAAAAATACTGTAGAGATGTTATTTTATAATTAAACCCAAAAAGGATAAACAGAAGTAGAGAGGGAATTGCATGAATACCCATGTGGGTGTACTGTTTTTTAGGAATACGTTTACTGTAAAATAATAGATTTTTTTTTTTTAAAAAGTATGCCTTTTCCCCACGAGGGGGGTGACCCAAAAAGAAAAAAAATCCCCAAAAAGAAAATACTTTCATCATCTTTCAACACTATCACCTCACTCACAAATCCTTTTTGCGAGGTGCTCAGAATAAAACAGTTTAGAAGATTTGTATAAGATACACAAATATCCCCCCAAAACGCCAATATCCCAAACCCCCCCAATTTGAAAATGAAATATTGGAGAAAATAACTATAATCAAAAGAAAAAAAAAAATAGGGGTTTAGGTAACAAGGTGCAGTTACAGGGTGTTAAATAATGTATGTATATACCACATTTCTGATTGATGAATTTGATTACTTTTCGGACAATCAGACACCTCAGAAGGGGGCCTGTGGCTTGTGGTAAACCTTTCACTCAAAATGAAGGTTAAATTTCGTCATAAGCGCTGGATACACTAGAGGTCCCTTATACCTTTTGCCCCCTGTTTCCCTAGAAATTAATAGGTTCCTGGGTTTAGCTGATGGCTGCGGGTTTGCACCCTGGGGTTAGTAGTATACCTTAGATGAGCTGATTTGGTGGAAATAGCTTAAGTTGTAAAATTTATCCCCAAAATTAAAGTAGGGTTTTAAAAATATTTTTTTCTGTCGCATGATTTTTTTTAAGGGTCCCCTTCCAGACAAGGGAAACTCAAAGGGGAAAAAAACAGATGCTCTGCATGCTAGTTAGTTTGTTTGTTTAAAATGTTTATTATGCACCCCCTACCCATCCTGTGGGCGGTAGTCAAAAGATTTCAGAGGGACTAATGGGTCCAGGGATGGGCCTAAAGTTTTGATAGCTGAGCAAGTTACAGAGGAAGAATTTACAATTTACAAAGGGAATGAACTCACAATTTACAAAGGAAGAAAATCCAGGGGAGGTCTAGTCACAAATGACAAGTTTCAAAGGTATTTAAGATTACGAGGTACAAATGGGTCCAGGGACGGGGTCCAAAGTTTTGTGGTGAACCGCTGCTAAAGCTTTCTGCTGACCCCCCAAAAAGTCACCCCTCTCTGTACAAACATTGTACTGATGAAATAAAGCATTTGTAATTTTGTAAGAACATGCAGTTTCTGTGTTTAAAACCCCCAAAAATGTCCAAACGTGATCTACTCCGTGCGGTGGGCTCAAACATAGATCTGCTTTTTTTTTTTACATGCTTTCAAAGGGGGAAAATCAAGGTCAGAGCACTAGCCGTGAAAAATGATTAAAATTTTTGGAAAATTTATGGGTTAATGAGAGTTGAAGGTAATTTTTAAACTATTTTTTAAGTGAATTTGTTATTTAAAATTTTTTATTTTTTTTGAGTGAATTTAGATTTTTTAAAAATTTTTTTTTATTTTTTAGAGAGAATTTTGGTTATTTAAAATTTTTATTTTTTTGAGAGAATTTTGGTTATTTAAAATTTCTTTTTTTTCTTAGTTTTGAATTAGGTTATTTAAATTTCTTTAATGCGTATACGGTAAAAGTAGTTTACATTAATGAGAATTTTTTTAGGCATTAAAGAAAGCCCCTAGGGTTTAGGTGCATTTCAGACAGGGTAAACCAAAGCTTGGGGTGATTACTTAAAAAAAAAAGTGGTTTTTATGTAGGGGTTTTTAATTTTTTAAAATTGCTCATAGGTTTTGGTATGTGAGACCTAACTGAAAAAAGTAAAACATCACCAAATTATAAACAATATTTAACATCTATGCCGGAGCAAGGGGTTTGTAAAACCCCCTTTTCCCCTTAAATTTCTAAAATTTTAAAAAAGAAAACTTTGTTTTTTTTTTTTGGGCCACCCTGCCTGGTGGGATACGGCGGTTTGTTGAAAAAAAAAAAAAATTTTACATCGATATTTCGTTTTCATATTCCCCAATTTCTCTTTAGGAGAAGATGGTTGGCAATGTCAGGGGGCTGAAATTTTGCACAAGTCATCTAGAACTTGTGGAAGCTCCTCCACTTTTGTTTGTCACACTGGGACTATGGGCGTCTTAAGTTTGGGAGCGGTCCCTGGGGATACAAGGCGGGTCTGACTCCGTTTTGGAGGAGGCCAAAAAAAAAAAAAAAAAAGACATTTATTCTGTATTTTTTTTCATTTTTTTTTAAACACCTCCCCCGCAAACACGTTAAAAAATAATGTAGTATGATCACCTTTTTAAGGGCAGGAAAAATGCAAAGTTCATGGTGTCTTTTTTGTTTCCTGGTGTCTAATTTTTATGTTTCCCGTGGGTTGTAGATTGATTGTATATTCCTCTTTTTAAACTTTGTTTTATTGCCTTTTGTTTACAAAACAAAAATTTCTGTATCCTCAAACAACTCTTTTTTTTCTAAGCATTTCTTTTTATTAAACTACCCCTTTTTTGATGCTTATTTTAGTAAAAGCATAGAGCATATTTATTCTTTGGTTTTCTTTACTTATTCATAAGTAATAATTATTTGTTGCACATATAACCCCCTTTGAAACCCCTTTTTATTTATTTGTTGTTTGAGTTGTTGTGAAGGTGGATATCCGTGTCACAAGGATGTGGGGAAGATATATATTAGGATGTGACGGGGGGTGATGGTTGGTCGAGTTTTTTGGGGGGGGCATTTGGGGGAAATTTGGGGGTTAGTAAGAAAGGGTTTATGTGCAGGAGATTGAGAGGGGGAGTTTTTGGATAACTACTTGAAAAGACATGGACCCTTTCTTTATGTAGGGCCTCAGAAAATTGATAATTTTCAGAAATTGGTCATTTTTTTTTGTTTTTTCATTGCTTAAAATGTATGTGAGATTTATAAAAAATGTTTTGGGAAGATTTTACTTCTCCCCATTTTTTGAATATGAGGGAGACATATATATGAAAAATAATATCTTCCCTTATTTTTTATTTTTAAAATCAAGGGACACCACCTTCCCGAAACTTTCAAATCAATTCACCCCAATCAAAAGGGGTGCCCTACAACTTTAAACAACTATTAAAAACAATTACCATTTCTTCCCAAAAACTTTGGAAAATGTGCGGGCTGTATTCAAAATTTTAAAAGGGTCAAAACACACCCTCAATTTAAAAAAATGCCAAAATTCAAATCATAAAATGCTAGATCTGCTTTCAAGCTTTAAAAAAAAATTTTCCACAAATTTTATTCCTAAAAAGGGACCTAACCCGCTCCCCCTTCCCCAAACTATTTACCTTAAAGGCACGTTGCTATTTCAAATTTTTCATCAAAATCAACACCTTCCCAGCTCACAAAAGGCCCCCCTTTCAATTCCCTGGAATTCCTTTTTCCCCCCTCTTTCCCCATTAATCAATGACCTTCCAAACTATCCCAACCCCCCCCCGGAAAAAACCCATTCTCTTTGCTGAAAACCACGATTTAAATGTCATCTCTCCCCCTAATCTTGCCACCCCAAACACCATTGGGGAATTGAGGAGTTTGTTTCAAAATTCGACTTGGATGACAGCCAAAAAAATACGCTTAACACGGGAAAAAAACCTACTTTTATTATTTTTGGGTACCGAGTGGGAAAAATGCCCCAAATTAACATTAAGATTGACAAACCTAATTACCAGAAATAAGGGGGGAAAAATTTCCTAGGCTTTTTTACCTTGCCAACAACCTGAATTTCAGCACCCTATCCAGCATAAAAACCAAAAAAAAGTACCCAAAAAAGGGTTTGGGATCCTCTCCAAGATACGATACTCTTTGCCGAAAAACCCCCTTTTCTCACACTAAACCACCACTTTTTTTATCCATACCTCACCTATGCTATTTGTGTTTGGGGGATAAACTCCCAAAAACAAAACCAAAAGGCCAATAAAAACCCCCCCCCAACAAAAAGTTTGCAGTAAGATTATTTTATTTTTAAATTATTATTTTTTCCCCCCGGGCCCGTTTCCCCCCAAAAGGGGGGGGTGGGGGCCCCGAAAAAAAAAAAACTTTCCCCAAACATTCACGCCACACTGTCTTGCCAGAAGGGTGCTTTACACTACAGTTTTTAAACTGAAACATTAAAAACCCCCCCCTTTTCAGAGTGCAGGAAACTGTACTTCCCCATCCCCAGGACTCAAGTCCGGCCTCCCGGTTTCCCCCCGAACCCCTTCCCAAAATGTTACTTTGCTCACACTCCAACAGCAAAGTCAAATATTAAAAAACCCCTTTTTTCTCCATTCACTCCCAAAAAAAACAAAAAACGCTCACGCATGCCTGCTGGGAAATCCAGCCCCCCGCACACAAAACCCCCTTTACCCCCCCCCCAACCCCCTTCCCAGGCCGACCCCTAACCCCGCCTTCCCCACTACAGGGCTGATACCCCCCTTGAATCCTTCTGTTTCGCTCCCCCTTCTCTCTACTTTTCCCAACCACCTCAACAAAACCCCTTCCCCAGCCCTCTGGCAACAGTTTTTGGGAATCCCCCACCTCCTCCTAACTTCCAAAATACGAATTCTCTGGGATTAAATTCACACCACAAAATTTGCCCTCAAACCAAAGCATCTCCAAAGCCCCCAGCCTTTTCCTCGCCGGGGAACATTCATCACCCACGCTTTAAAACCCATAAAAAGGCGTTGGGAAAAAATATACCTTTATACATTCCCCTCTTTGCCCCCAAGGGCAAAAATTTTTTGTCTCCACAAAACTCCTAAGTGTTTTCCCCTCACTTTTTTTTTCCTCATCAATTCTATGATTCACCTAAACCCTTTTATAGACCCATCCCCTGGGCCCGGCCACTCCCAAATATCTGAAAACGTTTACCTCCTCCATACTCTCTCCCCCCCAATCCCGATATTCAAAACTTCAACACCTAATCTTTTTTTTTTTTATCCCCATAACCCTTTCCTTTCCCGTATTCACCTTTTTTTCTTCTTTTGCCACCCTTTCCAAATTCATCCACCAAACCTGCAACTTCTCTTCAGAATCTCCCCAAAAGCACAGTGTCATCAGCAAAAAAGCAAACTGTGACAACTCCCCCCTTTGTGTGTGATTCTTTATCTTTTTTAAATCCAAGCCTCTTTCCAAGACCCTCGCATTTAAATTTCCTTTCAAAACCCCCTTTTTATAAAATTTTATTAAACAACCACGGTGACATACACATCCTTTTCTAAGGCCTACTTTACTGGGGGAAAAAAATTTTCCCCTTTTTCCC
>NW_026473701.1:0-10386 GCF_026875155.1 Cherax quadricarinatus | reverse complement strand
AGGGGGGGGGAGAGGGGGAGAGAGAAAATGGGGAGGAGGAAGAGAGAGAAGAGCTAGCTTATGCAACAGTCGACCAAAGTTGCAGCTGGGAGTCAATGCTAGTGTTTGAGGCGCGTATGTATACACGCACACACGCCCCTTGTCGATGCAACCACCACCACTACCACCATCAGTCACTACTACCACCATCAGTCACCACTACCACCACGCCTGGACGCTGGAATGATGCAACAACCACCACTACCACCATCAGTCACCACTACCACCACGCCTGGACGCTGGAATGATGCAACAACCACCACTACCACCATCGTCACCCACTACCACCCGCCTGGACGCTGGAATGATGCAAAACCACCACTACCCCCACCCGTCCCATTACCACCAATCAGTCCCCAAACTACCACCATCAGTCCCCAAACTCCACCACGCCTGGACGCTGGTTTGATGCAACAACCACCACTACCACCATCAGTCACCACTACCACCATCAGTCACCACTACCACCACGCCTGGACGCTGGAATGATGCAACAACCACCACTACCACCATCAGTCACCACTACCACCATCAGTCGCCACTACCACCACGTCTGGACGCTGGAATGATGCAACAACCACCACTACCACCATCAGTCACCACTACCACCACGCCTGGACGCTGGAATGAGGCAACAACCCCCATTTACACCATCAGTCACCATTACCCCATCAGTCCCCCACTACCACCATCGTCACCACTACCCCCACGTCTGGACGCTGGAATGATGCAACAACCACCATACCACCATCAGTCACTACTACCACCATCAGTCACTACTACCACCATCAGTCACCATTACCACCATCAGTCACCATTACCACCATCAGTCACCACTACCACCATCAGTCGCCACTACCACCACGTCTGGACGCTGGAATGATGCAACAACCACCACTACCACCATCAGTCACCACTACCACCACGCCTGGACGCTTGGAATGTTTGCAACAACCACCACTACCACCATCAGTCACCACTACCACCATTCAGTCACCACTACCACCACGCCTGGCGTGGAATGATGCAAAAAACCACCACTAACACCATCAGTCCCACTACCACCACGCCTGGACGCTGGAATGATGCAACAACCACCACTACCACCATCAGTCACTACTACCACCATCAGTCACCACTACCACCACGTCTGGACGCTGGAATGATGCAACAACCACCACTACCACCATCAGTTACCACTACCACCATCAGTCACTACTACCACCACGCCTGGACGCTGGAATGAGCAACAACCACCACTCACCATTCAGTACCCACTACCACCATCAGTCACCATTACCACCATCAGTCACCACTACCACCATCAGTCACTACTACCACCATCAGTCACCACTACCACCATCAGTCACCACTACCACCATCAGTCACCACTACCACCACGTCTGGACGCTGGAATGATGCAACAACCACCACTACCACCATCAGTCACCACTACCACCATCAGTCACCACTACCACCACGTCTGGACGCTGGAATGATGCAACAACCACCACTACCACCATCAGTCACCACTACCACCATCAGTCACTACTACCACCACGCCTGGACGCTGGAATGATGCAACAACCACACTACCACCATCAGTCACTACTACCACCACGCCTGGACGCTGGAATGATGCAACAACCACTACTACCACCATCAGTCACCACTCCCCCCCCAGCCTGGACGCTGGAATGATGCAACAACCACCAACTCCCCCCTCAGTCACCACTACCACCACGCCTGGACGCTGGAATGATGCAACAACCACCACTACCACCATCAGTCACCACTACCACCATCAGTCACCACTACCACCATCAGTCACCACTACCACCATCAGTCACCACAACACCTCATCAGTCACCACTACCACCACGTCTGGACGCTGGAATGATGCAACAACCACCACTACCACCATCAGTCACTACTACCACCATCAGTCACCACTACCACCATCAGTCGCCACTACCACCATCAGTCACCACTACCACCACGCCTGGACGCTGGAATGATGCAACAACCACCACTACCACCATCAGTCACTACTACCACCACGCCTGGACGCTGGAATGATGCAACAACCACCACTACCACCATCAGTCACTACTACCACCATCAGTCACCACTACCACCACGCCTGGACGCTGGAATGATGCAACAACTACCACTACCACCATCAGTCACCACTACCACCACGCCTGGACGCTGGAATGATGCAACAACCACCACTACCACCATCAGTCACCACTACCACCACGCCTGGACGCTGGAATGATGCAACAACTACCACTACCACCATCAGTCACCACTACCACCATCAGTCACCACTACGACCACGCCTGGACGCTGGAATGATGCAACAACCACCACTACCACCATCAGTCACTACTACCACCATCAGTCACTACTACCACCACGTCTGGACGCTGGAATGATGCAACAACCACCACTACCACCATCAGTCAACACTACCACCATCAGTCACCACTACCACCACGCCTGGACGCTGGAATGATGCAACAACCACCACTACCACCAGTCACCACTACCCCATCAGTCATACTACCCACCACGCCTGGACGCGGGAAAATGATTGCAACAACCACCACTACCACCATCAGTCACCACTACCACCACGCCTGGACGCTGGAATGATGCAACAACCACCACTACCACCATCAGTCACCACTACCACCACGTCTGGACGCTGGAATGATGAAACAACCACCACTACCACCATCAGTCACCACTACCACCACGCCTGGACGCTGGAATGATGCAACAACCACCACTACCACCATCAGTCACCACTACCACCACGCCTGGACGCTGGAATGATGCAACAACCACCACTACCACCATCAGTCACCATACCACCATCGTCCCCACTACCACCACGCCTGGACGCTGGAATGATGCAACAACCACCACTACCACCATCAGTCACCACTACCACCATCAGTCACTACTACCACCACGCCTGGACGCTGGAATGATGCAACAACCACCACTACCACCATCAGTCACTACCACCATCAGTCACTACTACCACACCCCTGGACGCGGAATGATGCAAACAACCACCACTACCCCATCAGTCACCACTCCCAAACCATCAGTCACCACTCCCACTATCAGTCACCACTACCCCCCGCCTGGACGCTGGAATGATGCAACAACCACCACAAACCCATCAGTCACTTACTACCACCTTTCAGTCACCACTACCCCCACGCCTGGACGCTGGAATGATGCAACAACCACCACTACCACCATCAGTCACCACTACCACCATCAGTCACTACTACCACCATCAGTCACCACTACCACCACGTCTGGACGGCTGGAAATGATGCAACAACCACCACTACCACCATCATTTTACCATACCACCATCAGTCACTACTACCCCCAAACGCCTGGGACGCTGGAATGATGCAACAACCACCACTACCACCATCAGTCACCACTACCACCATTAGTCACCATTACCACCATCAGTCACCACTACCACCATCAGTCACTACTACCACCATCAGTCACCACTACCACCATCAGTCACCACTACCACCATCAGTCACCACTACCACCACGTCTGGACGCTGGAATGATGCAACAACCCCCACTCCACCATCAGTCACCCACTCCCCCCATCAGTCACTACTACCCCCATCAGTCACTACTACCACCATCAGTCACCACTACCACCACGTCTGGACGCTGGAATGATGCAACAACCACCACTACCACCATCAGTCACCACTACCACCATCAGTCACTACTACCACCACGCCTGGACGCTGGAATGATGCAACAACCACCACCATCAGTCACCACTACCACCACGCCTGGACGCTGGAATGATGCAACAACCACCACTACCACCATCAGTCACCACTACCATCACGCCTGGACGCTGGAATGATGCAACAACCACCACTACCCCCTTTCAGTCACCACTACCACCACCCCTGGACGTGGATGATACAACAACCACCACTACCACCATCAGTCACCACTACCATCACGCCTGGACGCTGGAATGATGCAAAAACCCACCATTTACCACCATCGTCACCACTACCCCCCACCCCTGGACGCTGGGAATGATGCAACAACCACCCTACCACCATCAGTCACCACTACCCCCATCAGTCACCATTTACCACCATCAGTCACCACTACCACCACGTCTGGACGCTGGAATGATGCAACAACCACCACTACCACCATCAGTCACTACTACCACCATCAGTCACCACTACCACCATCAGTCACTACTACCACCACGCCTGGACGCTGGAATGATGCAACAACCACCACTACCACCATCGTTCCCCCACTACCACCACCCGGACGCTGGAATGATGCAACAACCACCACTACCACCATCAGTCACCACTACCACCATCAGTCACCACTACCACCACGCCTGGACGCTGGAATGATGCAACAACCACCACTACCACCATCAGTCACTACTACCACCATCAGTCACCACTACCACCACGCCTGGACGCTGGAATGATGCAACAACTACCACTACCACCATCAGTCACCACTACCACCACGCCTGGACGCTGGAATGATGCAACAACCACCACTACCACCATCAGTCACCACTACCACCACGCCTGGACGCTGGAATGATGCAACCACCACTACCACCATCAGTCACTACTACCACCATCAGTCACTACTACCACCATCAGTCACCACTACCACCATCAGTCACCACTACCACCATCAGTCACCACTACCACCATCAGTCACCACTACCACCACGCCTGGACGCTGGAATGATGCAACAACCACCACTACCACCATCAGTCACTACTACCACCATCAGTCACTACTACCACCATCAGTCACAACTACCACCACGTCTGGACGCGGGGGAATGATGCAACAACACCACTACCCATCAGTCACCACTACCACCATCAGTCACCACTACCACCACGCCTGAGACCTGGAATGATGCAAACAACCACCATACCACCAGTCAACCCTACCACCATCAGTCATTTACTCCACCACGCCTGGACGCTGGAATGATGCAACAACCACCACTCCACCATCAGTCACCACTACCACCACGCCTGGACGTTTGGAAATGATGCAACAACCACCACAAACCACCATCAGTCACCACTACCACCACGTCTGGACGCTGGAATGATGCAACAAACCCCACTACCACATCGTCACCACTACCACCAGCCTGGACGCTGGAATTAGAATACATTAAAGAATACAGTTAAATGAGTGGAGTGAAAAATACATGTAATAAAGTGAGGGGAATTAGAATTCATGTAAAAAGGTTGGACGGGGAATATGAAATTAAATGAATACATGTTTTATAGAACATTAATTGAATACAGGTAATAAATGGACGTGAATATAGAGGGGGGGTTGGATATAGAGATGGACAGTTAAATATAGAGATGTGCAGTGTTAATATAGAGATGGACGTGTAATTAGGATGGCAGTGTAATTAGAGGGCAGTGGAAAATTAGAGATGGCATTTAAATATAGAGATGTGCAGGTAATATAGAGATGGACAGTGTAATTTAGGATGGACAGTGTAATATAGAGATGTGCGTGAAATTTTAAGAGAGGGGCGGTAATATAGGATGGCATTTGAAATATAGGAGGGGACAGTGTAATATAGGTGGAAGTGTAATATGAGAGGGACAGGTAATATAGAGGGACATTTGAATATAGGAGGGGCAGTGTTTTTGAGATGGACATTTAAAATATAGGGGGCAGTGTAATTAGAGATTTTCAGTGTAATATAGAGGGCGTTAATATGGTGGCGGTAAATGAGATGGCAGGTAATATAGAGATGGCAGTGAAAATTAGAGTGGACGTGAAATATAGGAGGACAGTGTAAATGAGATGGAGGTTATATGGGGAAAATGGACGGTATATAGGTGGATTTGTAAATTGAGAGTGCAGTGAAATATAGAGATGGCGTGTAATATAGAGATGGCAGTGAAATTTAAGGGGGAGGGGAAAAAGTGTTGTAATATGGATGTGCGTGAAATATAGGATGGACGTGTAATATAGAGTGGACAGGTAAATAGAGATGGCGTGTAATATAGAGATGTGCGGTAATTAGAGTGTCCCGTGAAATTAGAGATGGAAGTGTAATATAGAGATGTGCAGTGTAATATGAGGTGAGTGAATATAGAGATGGCGTGTAATTAGTGATGGACAGTGTTATAGGATGTGCAGTGAAATATAGAGATGGACAGTGTAATAAGAGAGTCGTGAATATAGAGATGTGCAGTTTTTTTTTTAAGGTTGTGCGTGTAATATAGGATGGACAGTGTTTTTAGAGATGGACGGTAATTGAGATGTCAGTGTAATATAGAGATGTGCAGTGAATTAGGAGGGGACATTTGAAATATAGAGATGTGAGTTTTATATAGGATGTGCAGTTAATATAGAGAGGCAGGGTAATATAGGATGGACAGTGAAATATAGGAGGCAGTGTAATATAGAGAGGACAGTGTAATATAGAGATGGACAGTGAATTAGGTGTGCGTGTAATATGAGTGGACAGTGAAATATAGAGAGGAAAGTGAAATTTAAGAGGTGCGGGAAATTAAAAGAGATGGACAGTTTTTAAATAGAGTGGCAGGAAATTGAGATGTGCAGTAAAATATAGGTGGACGTGTAATATAGAGATGTGCAGTGTAATTTATAGAGATGTGCAGTGTAATATAGAGATGTGAGTGTAATATAGAGATGGACAGTGTAATATAGAGATGGACAGTGTAATATAGAGATGGACAGTGTAATATAGAGTTTGTGCAGTGTAATATAGAGATGGACAGTGTAATATAGGATGTGCAGTGTAATATAAGATGTGCGTGTAATATAGAGATGGACAGTGTAATATAGAGATGGACAGTTTTAATTATAGAGATGGACAATGTAATATAGAGATGGACAGTGTAATATAGAGAGGGGACAGTGTAATATAGAGATGGACAGTGTAATATAGAGATGTGCAGTGTAATATAGAGATGGACAGTTTTAATATAGAGATGGACAGTGTAATATAGAGATGGACAGTGTAATATAGAGATGTGCAGTGTAATATAGAGATGTGCAGTGTAATATAGAGATGTGCAGTGTAATTTTAGAGATGGACAGTGTAATATAGAGTTTGTACAGTGAAATATAGAGATGGACAGTGTAATTAGATGGACAGTTGTAATATAGAGATGTTGCAGTGTAATATAGAGATGTGCAGTGTAATTGGGAGATGGACAGTGTAATATAGAGATGTGCAGTGTAATATAGAGATGTGAAAGTGTAATATAGAGATGGACAGTGTAATATAGAGATGTGCGTGTAATATAGAGATGGACAGTGTAATATAGAGATGGACAGTGTAATATAGGAGGGACAGTAATACAGATTGGACTGGCGCCACAACACTGGTGCCAAAACACTGGTGCCACAAACACTGACGTCACAACACCGGTTTGCCACAACACTGGCGTCACAACACCGGTTCCACAACACTGACGTCACAACACCGGTGCCACACACTGGCGTCACAAACCCCGGGTTTTCCACAACACTGGCGTCACAACCCCGGGTTTCCCACAACACGGGACGTCACAACACTGGTGCCACAAACACTGGTGCCACAACACTGACTTTCACAACACCGGTGCCACAACACTGACGTCACAACACCGGTGCCACAACACTGGCGTCACAACACCGGTGCCACAACACTGGCGTCACAACACCGGTACCACAACACTGACGTCACAACACCGGTGCCACAACACTAAACGTCAAAAACACTGGTTACCAAGACCATAATGTCCCTAATTAGGAAGAATTCCCAGAAAGAATTGTCTAGTGTACCCACAATACCATCTGGTACAACAATACCATCTGGTACAACAATACCATCTGGTACAACAATACCATCTGGTACAACAATACCATCTGGTCCCACCTACATTTGTGCAACAAAACCATCTGGTACAACAATACCAGCATGGTAGAAGAGTACCACACAGCACCAGCATGGTACAACAGTACCACACAGCACCAGCATGGTACAACAGTACCACACAGTACCACGCAGTACCACCATGGTACAACAGTACCAGACAGTGCCAACATGTTACAACAGTACCAACATGGTACAACAGTACCACACAGTACCAACATGGTACAACAGTACCACACAGTACCACCATGGTACAACAGTACCAGACAGTACCAGCATGGTACAACAGTACCACACAGTACCAACATGGTACAACAGTACCAATATGGTACAACAGTACCACCCCAAGTACCAATTGGTACAACAGTACCACACAGTACCAACATGGTACAACAGTACCACACAGTACCAACATGGTACAACAGTACCACACAGTACCAACATGGTACAGCAGTACCATGGTACAACAGTACCAACATGGTACAACAGTACCACACAGTACCAACATGGTACAACAGTACCACACAGTGCCAACATGGTTCAACAGTACCACACAGTACCAACATGGTACAACAGTACCACACAGTACCAACATGGTACAACAGTACCACACAGTACCAACATGGTACAGCAGTACCACAGTACCATGGTACAACAATACCAACATGGTACAGCAGTACCACAGTACCATGGTACAACAATACCAACATGGTACAACAGTACCACACAGTACCAACATGGTACAACAGTACCACACAGTACCAACATGGTACAACAGTACCACACAGTACCAACATGGTACAACAGTACCACACAGTACCAACAGGGTACAACAGTACCACACAGTACCAACATGGTCAACAGTGCCACCAGTAACCAGCATGGTACAACAGTGCCACACAGTACCAGCATGGTACAACAGTTCCACACAGTACTAGCATGATACAACAGTTCCACACAGTACTAGCATGGTACAACAGTTCCACACGTACTGCATGGTACAACAGTGCCACACAGTACCAACATGGTACAACAGTACCACACAGAAACAGCTTGGTACAACAGTCCCAACATGGTAAAATTTGTACCCAACAGTACCAAAAAGGGTTTACAACAGTACCGCACAGTACCAGCATGGTGCAACTGTACCACACAGTGCCAGCATTTTACAACAGTCCCACACAGTACCAACATGGTACAACAGTGCCAACAGTACTAGCATGGTACAACAGTGCCACACAGTACCAACATGGTACAACAGTGCCACACAGTACCAGGCATGGTACAACAGTACCACACAGTCAACATGGCACAACTACCACACGTACCAACATGGTACAACAGTCCCACACATTTACCAACTTTGGTACAACAGTGCCACACAGTACCAACATGGTACAACAGTACCAACAGTACCAACATGGTACAACATTTCCACACAGTAAAAACATGGTACAAAAAGTACCACACAGTACCAACATGGTACAACAGTGCCACACTACCAACAGGTACAACATGCCACACAGTACCAACATGGTCCCAAACGGTTACCACACTCCCAACATGGTACAACAGTGCCACACAGTCCCAAACATGGTAGAACAGTACCACCCCTTTTCCAGAAAGGGTAAAAACAGTACCACACAGTTACCAGCATGGTGCAACATACCACACAGTACCAACATGCTACAACAGTACCACACAGTACCAACAGGGGTACAACAGTCCCACACAGTCCAACATGGTACAACAGTACCAACATGGTGCAACAGTGCCACACAGTACCAACATGGTACAACAGTACCACACAGAAACCAACATGCTACAACAGTACCACACAGTACCAACAGGGTACAACATTTGCCACACAGTACCAACATGGTACAACAGTACCAACATGGTGCAACAGTACCACACAGTACCAACATGGTACAACAGTACCACACAGTACCAACATGGTACAACAGTGCCACACAGTACCAACATGGTACAACAGTGCCACACAGTACTAACATGGTACAACAGTACCACACAGATCAACTTTGGTACAACAGTACCACACAGTACCAGCATGGTACAACAGTACCACACAGTACCAACATGTCTAAGTATACAACCCACGTGCTCCAATGCATCTATTGATCTCCCAGTAAATGGATGTACCTTGTGTGTGTCTACCTGGTACAGTGACGGGACCTTCACCTACCTGTAGAATGACACTCGTAGAAGGTAGATACGTAGCTGTAGAGTACCGTAGAGTGAGTAGAGGCACTGAAGTAGAGGTAGAAGGTGCCACTACACTGGTATACATCATCTGTGCCTAACACACTTATACACCCCAATCATGTCCACGG
>NW_026473700.1:7500-11010 GCF_026875155.1 Cherax quadricarinatus | reverse complement strand
AAATTTAGTCGTAACTATGTCTCTCCATTTCCCCAAAAAAGATTTTTCGTGCCTTTAAGCGTTTCCTCTTGTTGTGGTGCTACTCTGGTTACAACCCTTTGGGCAAGTTTGAGTCAGTGCACTTGCTTCTCCAGGTGGGGGGCTCCGTAACTGGCCTCTCATATGTTGTATTCCCTGGAGTTTACCTGGAGAGGGTTTCGGGGGTCATACACGTTCTGAAGGATTACTTTTTTAAGGGGTTCTGAATGCTTCTCTGAGGTTTGTTAGTTCTGCATATTCTGCTGATGTTATATAGTTTGTGTGCAATTCTGGCGATTTGTTTGCTTTTATGCTCATATTTAAACCTCAGGCCCTTCTTGCTCTCTGATTTTTCAGCTGCTCACTTATCTTTTTATGTGTGTGCGTGTGTGTGTGGTGTGTGTGTGTGTTTTGTGTGTGTGTGTGTGTGTGTGTGTGTGTGTGTGTGTGTTGTGTGTGTGTGTGTGTGTGTGTGTGTGGTGTGTGTGTGTATGTGTCACAAAAGACAAGTGACACTCACACTCACACTTTTACACACATACACGTTTAGCCCTCTCTTATTAGTCACCCCCAAGGATGGCGGTTCCCTCTCCATGACCCTGGATAGTGTCCCAACTTCCCCTTCACAACCCCTATTACAAGCGTGATAAATGAAAACATTTACTAATTGAACAGTTGATAAGGGGAATTAAAAGACTTCAATTAATCAGGCTTTGGCTGGGTGTCCCCCTCCATGTCTTAAAAAGGGAGCCCTTCCTTGAGCGGTCTTCAGGTGGACGAGTGCAGAGCTGGGCTCATGGCTATGACCCTTAGAAGAGCAAAGGAAGTAAGGGCTACGGGGAAAAGGGGTGAGGATGGCCCAGGGTTTGGGGAAGCAGACTACTTAACGGAATGACAGGTGTGCTCTGAGGGCTGACAGATAAGCTTACAAGTTGCAAGTAAATTTTGAGGGCTTTCAGGTAAGCTCTGAGGCTGACAGTACCTCGGAAGCTGACAGGTAACTTCTGTGATTGACATACAAACTCTACATCTGACGGGAAAAGTTATAGGACGGGACAGAAAAGCTATACCCCAGGGCCACTTTCCTTCCCGTTTACCTATACCCCAGGACAACCTTACCTTCCTTTATCTCTGTCCCAGGATCTCCTTCCCCTCTTAACCCTCCCCTCAGCCCACAAAATTCTCATCCAGGTTTGCTCCAGAAATAGGCAATTTAGCTTTAAGAAGGAATCCTTAACACTCAATTAAATCCTTAACAATCAGTTTCAAGGGAGAGTGTTTGGCACACACACGTGGAGACGTGACTGAACCGGGGATGTATCAGCTATAAATTTATAACTTGGAGAATTTGGAGAGTTCAGTTTTATTTTGATTTTTATTTTGCAGTGTCTGAGGTCTTGGAGAGGTTAATATTACTGGCAAAAAAATTAGAGAACCACCAGTACTACTGAAAATCTATCGTTACTTCTTTTATATTAAATAGTATCACCAAAACTATTTTCGTTACTATTACTAGTACAGTTACAATTATGAATATTATTTCTGCAATTACAAGTGCTATCGCTGTTGCTGCTGCTGTTGCAGCTGTTGCTGTTGTTGCTCAGCTGTTGCTGCTGCTGCTACAGCTGTTGTTGCTGCTGCTTCTACGGTTGTTGTTGCTGCTATGCTACTACAGCTGTTGCTACAGCTGCTTTTTGCTGCTACTTTACACTAATATCGCTAGTATGATATATTGAGTTTTCGACATTTTTTCCTTAAAACGCAGCTGAGAGAGAAAATTTGATTAAAATTTTGATAGTTGATTCTATAAAAATGTAACTCAGTTCTGTATTTGTTGTATATCTTCTTTAAACATTTATTTCGAAATTACGCATTAAAACAAGTGATTATCAGAAGGACGATCTGGTCACATCTCTTCGAGGTTCCGCTACAGTGTGATTTTACCGTCCTTTTACATATATTTTCCAATTTATTTATGACCAGTGTGTAGTATGGAGAACAAACCTGACTGGAGTTTATGGACTATGTGACTTTGAGGGGTTTCGAATAAATATACTATGAAAACTTTTGGTTCTGTGGGATAAGACGTGTGTTATCACCCTTAGTGACGATGTGAAACAAGTTTCTTCCTCCAGCACCTCGTACAGGATGCGAACTTAGCACTCTCGGATATAATTATCCTGACTTTCCCGTTCTCAATTGGGTGTAATGGAAACTTGTGCTGGTATGAAGCATGGTCTGCAAGGTTTGTCCGATGTGTTGAACCCGTGTTTTTCAGTGCCACATATAAACCCCTTTAAAAGAGTTCGTAAACAGAGATCTCCAACGGGCTGCACATTTTCTGGTCCTTACGTCAACTGGGTCCATGCGCCCAACACAAGGGTCCCTACACCAAACAGGAGGGCCCCTATGCCCAACAGGCCCCTTTTGTCCCAGCCTCCCATTATCCTCAACAGTGGGCCCCCACCAATAGAGGGGGCCCCCCATCTTTCCTCGCTACGACTGAACCGGGTTCGTTTGCCCCTTCTGTAGGAAGTTGTCACATGAGGGTTTAAGGAGGCCCGGGAAACCCACCGGGTTGTCCTCTGTCTTCTTTCAAGACGGTGGAAAGAGTCCTGTAGTGAACTGTCAGACTCAAGAAAAAGGTCCCAAGACTCAGGCTGGGGTCTTAGCTCTGTTTATGCAGACTTTTCCGTCTTTCTTCATCGTTGTCAGTCGGGTCTGACGGCCTGTGAATCTTTGTTTTATCCATTTCTCTCTCTCTTTCCACATACATTCTCTCATTCTTTCTCTGTGATATAACTGTGTACCAGGCAATTACTCCCACAAAACACACACACACACACACACACGCACACACACACACACACACACAAAACACACACACCCCAAAACACTCGTGGAGGAGTCACGCGGTTTGAGCTCGTGTTTTGGTGGTAATTTCTGACTGTGCCATAAGGAATAGAGTGTGGGATATAGGCGTGTGCACGCATAAGAGTGCATGTAATCACTTAAGCCCCGAAAAAAGGAAATATAAGTGATCACAGAAAAGAAAACAAAGGAATAGTGACTAAGTGTTTAGTGGGGGCCGTTGGAAGGGGTGAACGGTTGTGTCAGGCCTAAATAGTGTTGCCATAATAACGCAGCGGGGTATTTGAAAAATAAGTGCGACTGAAGACCAGGGAAAATAAGAGATATGTATAGATGTGTCAGTAAATACAGTGAGTGAGTGAAAAAATTAGATGAGCTAGAGACTACAGTGCCTACAGAAAGTTAGTGGAAAAAATTCCCGAGAAGCATCAAGCATTTTCAAATACTGGGACCCAGGAGGGACGACAACATTACTCCACTGCCAGCCGCACGTAATATTCACCTAGTTTGAGTTGCATGGGGTCGCACCAGTCTCTAGCTGGAAATTGGGGGCCACTCTCCTCGAGCTATCAGAACTAGAATAAGCAGCATTTACTGGCATTTAATAGAATTTATTGAGGT
>NW_026473700.1:0-5000 GCF_026875155.1 Cherax quadricarinatus | reverse complement strand
TCAAAGAGACATCACCGGACATCATAGCACTCACAGAAACCAAGCTTACAGGTATGATAACAGATGCCATCTTTCCAACGGCATATCAGATCCTGAGGTAAGACAGAAGGAATGGGGGGATGGAGGAGTGGCACTGCTGATCATACACCGATGGAATTTTGATGAGCTGGAGAGAGGAGACAGCAGAGAAGAAAGTGATTACATAGCGGGAACACTTGACTCTGGAGGTCCCAAGGTGGTAATTGCAGTGATGTATAACCCACCACGAAAAAGCAGGAGACCAGGGCATGAGTTTTGACGAGAGCCCAAAAAGCAATGGTTGACCACTGGCTGCAGTGGCCAGAAGAGCTCATTTCATGCAGGGCAAAGCTCCCGATCATGGGCGACTTTAACCACAAGGAGATCGACTGGGGAAAACTTGGAGCCACATGGGGGCCAAGATACATGGAGGGCTAAGATGATGGAGGTGGTACTGGAAAACTTCATGTACCAACACGTAAGGGACACTACAAAAAAGAGAGAGGAGAGGATCAGCCAGCAAGATGGACTTAGTATTCACCTTGAGCAGTGCGATATTGAGGACATCACATATGAAAGACCCCTTGGGGCCAGCGATCATGTGGTTTTTTAGCTTCGAATACACAGTACGTGGAGGGGGAAGCGGAAGGCCAGGGGCAATGAAACCAAACTGCAGGAAAGGGGACTACACGGGAATGAAGAACTTCCCGAAAGAGGTTCAGTGGGACAGAGAACTGGCAGGGAAGCCAGTTAATGAGATGATGGAATATGTAGCAACAATGTGCAAGGAGGGTGAAGAGAGGTTTGTACCCAAGGGAAACAGGAATAATGAAAAAAGCCTGGATGAGCCCCTGGTTCACCCAAAGGTGCAAGGAGGCAAAAAACCCAAGTGTGCTAGGGAATGGAAGAAATATAGAAGGTAAAGGACCCCGGAGAATAAGGAGAGCAGTCGTAGAGCCAGAAACGAATATGCACAGATAAGAAGGGGGCCCAAAAGACAATAGGAAAACGAAAATAGCAGCAAAAACCAAAAGTGACCCGAAGCTGTTATACAGCCACATCAGGAGGAAAACAACAGTCAAGGACCAGGTTATCAGGCTAAGGAAGGAAGGAGAGAGACAACAAGAAATGACCGTGAAGTATGTGAGGAACTCAACAAGGGGTTCAAAGAAGTGTTCACAGAGGAGGGCAGAAGGGGGTCCGAGGGACGGAGAGGTGTGGCACATCACCAGGAGCTGGACATGGTACACACAACCGAGGAAGAAGTGAATAGGCTTCTGAGTGAGCTAGATACCTCAAAGGCAATGGGGCCAGATAACATCTCTCCATGGGTCCTGTGAGAGGGAGCAGAGGCGCTATGTGTACCCCTAACAACAATATTCAATACATCTATCGAAACAGGGAGATTGCCTGAGGCATGGAAGACAGCAAATATAGTCCCAATCTTTAAAAAAGGAGACAGATATGAAGCACTAAACTACAGACCAGTGTCAATGACATGTATAGTAGGCAAAGTCATGGAGAAGATTGTCAGGAGAAGAGTGGTGGAACACCTAGAAAGGAATGAATTCATCAACAGCACCCAACATGGTTTCAGGGACGGTAAATCCTGTGTCACAAAACCCACTGGAGTTCTATGACAAGGTGACAGCCAGTAAGACAAGAGAGAGAGAGGTGGGTGGACTGCATTTTCTTGGACGCAAGAGGCGTTTGACAAAATACCACACAAGAGATTAGTGCAAAAATGGAGGACCAAGCAGGGATAACAGGGAAGGCACTACAATGGATCAGGGAATATTTTTTCAGGAAGACAGCAGCGAGTATTGGTACGTGGCGAGGTGTCAGAGTGGGCACCTGTGACCAGCGGGGGCCCACAGGGGTCAGTCCTAGGACCAGTTTCTGTTTCTGGTATTTGTGAACGACATGACAGAAGGAATAAACTCTGAGGTGTCACTGTTTGCAGATGACGTGAAGTTGATGAGAAGAAATTTATTCGATCGAAGACCAGGGAGAACTACAAAGGTATCTGGACAGGCTGCAGACCTGGTCCAGCAATTGGCTCCTGGAGTTCATCCCACCCCAAATGCAAAGTCATGAAGATTGGGAAGGGGAAAGAAGACCGCAGACGGAGTCGTCTAGGGGGCCCGAGACTATAAACCTCACTCAAGGAAAAAGATCTTGGGGTGAGTATAACACCAGGCACATCTCCTGAAGCGACATCAACCAAATAACTGCTGCAGGGATATGGGTGCCTGGAAAAACCTCAGAACAGCATTCCGACATCTTAATAAGGAGTCGTTCAGGACCCTGTACACCGTGTATGTTAAAGGCCCATATTGGAGTATGCGGCAAACCAGTTTGGAACCCACACCTAGCCAAGCATGTAAAGAAACTAGAGAAAGTGCAAAGGTTTGCCACAAGACTAGTCCCAGAGCTAAGAGGTATGTCCTACGAGGAGAGGTTAAGGGAAATCAACCTGACGACACTGGAGGACAGGAGAGATAGGGGGGACATGATAACGACTTACAAAATACTGAGAGGAATTGACAAGGTGGACAAAGACAGGATGTTCCAGAGACTGGACACAGCAAACGGGGACACAGTTGGAAGCTGAAGACACAGATGAATCAAAGTCATATTAGGAAGTATTTCTTCAGCCAGAGAGTAGTCAGGAAGTGGAATAGTTTGGGAAGCGATGTAGTGGAGGCAGGATCCATACATAGCTTTAAGCAGAGGTACGATAAAGCTCATGGTTCAGGGAGAGTGACCTAGTAGCGACCAGTGAAGAGGCGGGGCAGGAGCTTGGACTCGACCCGTGCAACCTCAACTAGGTGAGTACAACTAGGTGAGTACACACACACAACAGGCCTAGTGTCTAATCGACATGTGCCTAGGACAAAATGGTAACTAACTAACACACACACACACACACACACACACAAGAAGAAATAATAACATCAGAATATTGTATCCTACAAGAAAAACATACAAGCAGAGACGTGACCATCCACTAAAATGTGAAAACGCTCTAATATCAACGAAAATTACGACAGTCAATACGGAACGTGCAGATCTATATAAGAACCGAAATCGTATAAACACTTGACAGTATAATGACGAAGGTGTGTCAGTATTGTTCCACAGAGCTGGGTGTGTGCCAGCACTTTACTCAGGGGATGGGGAAGGGCACAGAGGTGCCACCACCAGTGGCTAGGGAGCGGAGACGGAGACAGAATACCACTGGAACGACAACTTAAGATGTTCAGTCACCCACGACAAGCATTTAAGTACACTCCGAGAGTGCCAACAACAGCAGCGCTACCCAAAACACAAGCGGAGCTTCGAGCAACTTGAATAAACATTATATATATATATAATATATATATATATATATATATATATATATATATATATATATAATATATATATATATATGTACATATATAAATAATCACAAACAGGCTGACGGGCCATAATAAGATTGCCAGCTACCACTCCGAGATAACATTTACCCCTGCCTTTTTCGGGGCAGCATTCATCAAGGAGGAGACCTCTAATGGCGAATGTCCGTCACTCCCCACGACGCGGACGAGCGCGCAATTCTCGCAAGACGGCGCACCCACTCCAGGTAGCTTAGCTAATTAGCGCTATCGATGGAACTGCAGGTAATTCGGCGAATAATCAGCTCCCGATCCTGGTACTGATGATACCGTTGAGAACTCAGTTTGCATTTGTGATGAATCGTGCGCGACTGAATGACTCTTGGCATGAGATCGTCTGCTACTGATGAACTCACGTGGCTTGCGATCTTGCCACCGAGTATTGGCTTCCGATTTTTTAACGATTAAATGTCTATAGTGGCTTGCGATCGTGTATGATTTGAAGAATAGCGTGTCTTGACCGTCTTATTTAGGTGTCTGGAAGCCTTGTGGTGAGTTATCGCAGCTGGGAATAGTTGTCTGTGTTATCTGTTGATTTTATATGACAAGCCGGAGTTTTAAATATTTTGACCTTGTAGGTAGGAATGTCTTTATATGCTGAATAGTGGCAAAAAAAAAGGTGAATATAATAAGGCGAGAACAAATTCTCTCATTCTTCTTCTCTCTCTCTCTCTCACACACACACACACACACTGGAGTTTTATGACAAGGTGACAGAAGTATGACAAGAGAGAGAGGGGTGGATAGACTCCATTTTCTTAGAGTGCAAGAAGGCCTTCGACACAGTTTCTCACAAGAGGTTACTGCAAAAGCTAGAGGATCAGGCACACATAACAGGAAAGGCACTGCAATGGATCAGAGAATACCTGACAGGGAGGCAACAACGAGTCATGGTATATGACGAGTGCTAGAGTGGGCGCCTGTGAAAAGCGGGGTTCCACAGGGGTCATTCCTAGGACCTGTGCTGTTTTTGGTATATGTGAATGACATAACGGAAGGGATAGACTCAGAAGTGTCCTTGTTTGCAGATGATGTGAAGTTAATGAGGAGAATCAAATCGGTCGAGGATCAGGCAGGACTACAAAGAGACCTGGACAGGCTACAAGCCTGGTCCAGCAAACTGGCTCCTTGAATTTAACCCTGCCAAATGCAAAGTCATGAAGATCGGGGGAAGGGCAAAGGAGACCGCAGACACAATATAGTTTTAGATGGCCAAAGACTGCAAACCTCACCAAGGAAAAAGATCTTGGGGTGAGTATAACACCGAGCACATCTTCTGAGGCGTACATCAAATAACTGCTGCAGCGTACGGGCGTCTGGTAAACCTAAGGATAGTGTTCCGACACCTCAGTAAGGAATCGTTCAAGACTTGTACACCATTTACGTAAAACTGGTGCGGCATACTGGAGTATGCAACACCAGTTTGGAATCACGCCTGGTCAAGCACGTCAAGAAATTAGAGAAAGTGCAAAGGTTTGCAAACAAGACTAGTCCCAGAGCTAAGGGGATTGTCCCACGAAGAAAGGCTAAGGAAAATTCCCG
>NW_026473699.1:0-10917 GCF_026875155.1 Cherax quadricarinatus | reverse complement strand
ATATTTGGTGTGTCTGTATTTATCATTAGAATAATTTAGGAGAGAACAAATAATGAAATAAATATCATAGAAATGCTTTAGAAGCCTGAGTAGATCTATAACCCATTACGATAACATGAACGTAGATAAGAATGCAAACTGCCAGAAGTACTTGATTACAAGTACTTCTGGCACTTTGGTAGACACACAAATGATGTTCAAAGCAAATGTAAAGTACTTGGCCAGCCCTATGGTCACTATCTTGAACATTATGTACTTTACTGTCCACTTATTAAGGAACAGATAGATAGACAGTATAATAACCTATGTGATATGTCATGGCATCTTTTTAATGATAGAAAAATTTCCAAAATATGCTTGAAACATAAAAGAACTGTTGATGTAAATCCAGATGTACTACTATTAAACCCTTTGGCTCCTAGTTCCTCTCTCTCTCTCTCTCTCTCTCAATATATATATATATATATATATTATATATATATATATATATATATATAATATATATATATATATAATATATCTCGTGCCGAATAGGCAGAACTTGCGATCTTGGCTTAAATAGCAACGCTCATCTTGCCATATAGATCAAGTGAAATTTTTGTGTATACAATAATTTCGCCAAAATCATTCTGAACCTAAACGAAAAAAATATATTTCACTGTGTTTTGTTTAGTATTAAATTATTGTAAACAAATCTAAAATATATTTAGTTGGGTTAGGCTAAAATAAATTGTTCTTGTTATAATAAGGTTAGGTAAGTTTTCTAAGATTCTTTTGGAGCAAAATTAATTTTTTTTTATATTAACATTAATGAAAAAATATATCTTTAAACATTAAGAGAAAATTTTAGAAAGGACTTAATTTTAAATGAGTTCTTGCTAATTGACCAGTTTTACATATCGGCACGACATATATATATACATATATATATATATATATATATATATATAATTTATATATATATATATATATAATATATATATATATAATATATAATATATAATCACCTCTGTTAAATAAATGGAGCCAGAAGTCGAGGGACAAGGGCTATAGATTTTGCAACTGGAAGGAAGGGACAGATGCGGTAAAAAATCTCACCCTTCCTCATTCTCCAGTAACCCTCTCCCACTCACCCTTCCCCTACCCAGCAACCCTCCCCCCACTCACCTTTCCCCTTCCCCCAGTAACCCTCCCCCACTCACCATTCCCCAGTAACCCTCCCCAACTCACCATTCCCCAGTAACTCTCCCCCACTCACCATCCCCAGTAACCCTCCCCCATTCCCCGGTAACCATCTCCATTCACCCTTTCCCATTCCCCAGTAACCCTCCTCCATTCTCCAGTAGCCCTCCCCCATTCCCAGAAACAAACCCCACTACCAAACTTGTCACCAAATCTACCGTCCCACCAAATTCCTCCCCCATTCTTCACTCTCCCTCATCATTTCTCCTTCCCTACCTCACTTTCTATATTTCTTCCCCCCCCCTCCCTCTCGCCTCCCTTAAACCCTGACCCTTGCCCCCACTAACTCAACCCATTCCAGTTTTCGGAGAACCTTCCACAACATCCTAAAACGATTATTCAATGTATTATGTAAGTGCAGATGTAAAAAAATAATACACGGTAACTTATAGAGAGAGTGGAGGATGACAACGGAAATATATAGCAACTACAGAAACTAAACCAGTGACAATTATAATCTAATATATCCGAGTGGATGCAAACAATTCTTAATATATCCGAGAGGATGCAAACAATTCTTAATATATCTGAGAGGATGCAAACAATTCTTAATATATCTGAGAGGATGCAAACAATTCTTAATATATCTGAAAGGATGCAAACAATTCTTAATATATCTGAGATGCAAACAATTCTTAATATATCCGAGAGGCTGCAAACAATTCTTAATATATCTGAGATGCAAACAATTCTTAATATATCAGAGATGCAAACAATTCTTAGACAAATCAATGAAAGGAGGAGACTGAGTAATGTTCATCAAAGAGTCAGCGGGCCGCCAGCAGCAGTGACAGCCTGATTGACCAGGCAAGCACCAGACAAACCTGGCCCAAGACCGGGCTCTGGGAGTAGAAATTCATCAAAGGTAAGGAACTAGAGAAGTGTGCACTGAAGTTTCTCACACCACCAGGAAGATTAAGCGTAATGAACAGTTATTGGTGTCTTTTAACCCAAAGAAATATTTTGAGAAATATACCTGCATGAAGAATAAATCTAAATATCAGAGATAAAAGTTGTAATGACAGAATTTTGGACTGACACAATGTAAAAATAGTATAAGTGAAGAAGATAAACCAGTCTGTCTACACGTGATAGTCACCCAGAGTAACTCAGGCATTGAGGAACCAGAGGCGATGGTGACCCAGCCTCTCTAAGTGTAATATTTACTCAAGGAGAATCATGCATCAAGGAACTAGAATATGAAACATCACAGCCTCGTTTTGTTAAAAAATCTAAAGTAAGGATTACGACTGTGGCAAGTGGAATATAAAAAAGATGTTGAGATAGATGAATGGTAGCTGCGAGGGAATGAGAAAACTCGTAGTTAAAATCCATTAAGACGACGAGATGCAGAGTAAAATTAAATGGATTCGGAGTGCATCTTACAGAGATAAAGAACAAAAAAGTCACAATACCGTGACCTGAACAATACCGTGACCTGAACAATACCGTGACCTGAACAATACCGTGACCTGAACAATACCGTGACCTGAACAATACCGTGACCTGAACAATACCGTGACCTGAACAATACCGTGACCTGAACAATACCGTGACCTGAACAATACACAAATAACCCCGCACATAGGAGAGAGAAAGCTTACGAAGACTTTTCAGTCTTTCTTGGACCATTTACAAGTCACACTGACAGAAGGGAGTGAGTGAGCTAGTACACATAAGCGAGGAGGACAGGGACGGGGAAAAGAGAGGAATGACACGAAGTAGTGGTATCGTAAGGCTGGATGTAGCAGTAGTAGTGGTGGTATTGTAAGGCTGGGTGTAGCAGTAGTAGTAGTGGTATTGTAAGGCTGGGTGTAGCAGTAGTAGTGGTGGTATTGTAAGGCTGGGTGTAGCAGTAGTAGTAGTGGTATTGTAAGGCTGGATGTAGCATAGTAGTGGTGGTATTGTAAGGCGGGTGTAGCAGTAGTAGTAGTGTTTGTAAGGTGGGTGTAGCAGTAGTAGTGGTGGTATTGTAAGGCTGGGTGTAGCAGTAGTAGTGGTGGTATTGTAAGGCTGGGTGTAGCAGTAGTAGTGGTGGTATTGTAAGGCTGGGTGAAAGCAGTAGTAGTGGTGGTATTGTAAGGCTGGGTGTAGCAGTAGTAGTGGTGGTATTGTAGGTGGGTGTAGCATAGTAGTAGTGGTATTGTAAGGCGGGGTGTAGCAGTATTTAGTGGTGGTATTGTAAGGCTGGGTGTAGCAGTAGTAGTGGTGGTATTGTAAGGCTGGGTGTAGAAAGTAGTATTTAGTGGTATTGTAAGGCTGGGTGTGCAGTAGTAGTGTTATTGTAAAGGCTGGGTGTAGCAGTAGTAGTAGTGGTATTGTAGGCTGGGTGTAGCAGTAGTATGGTGGTATTGTAAGGCTGGATGTAGCATTTAGTAGTGGTGGTATTGTAAGGCTGGGTGTAGCAGTAGTAGTGGTGGTATTGTAAGGCTGGATGTAGCAGTAGTAGTGGTGGTATTGTAAGGCTGGGTGTAGCAGTAGTAGTGGTGGTATTGTAAGGCTGGGTGTAGCAGTAGTAGTGGTGGTATTGTAAGGCTGGATGTAGCAGTAGTAGTGGTGGTATTGTAAGGCTGGGTTTGTAGCAGTAGTATGGGGGTATTGTAAGGCTGGATGTAGCAGTAGTAGTGGTGGTATTTTTAAGGCTGGGTGTAGCAGTAGTAGTGGTGGTATTGTAAGGCTGGATGTAGCAGTAGTAGTGGTGGTATTGTAAGGCTGGGTGTAGCAGTAGTAGTAGAAGTGGTATTGTAAGGCTGGATGTAGCAATAGTAGTGGTGGTAATTGTAAGGCTGGGTGTAGCAGTAGTATTTAAGAAGTGGTATTGTAAGGCTGGGTGTAGCAGTAGTAGTAGAAGTGGTATTGTAAGGCTGGGTGTAGCAGTAGTAGTAGGTGGTATTGTAAGGCTGGGTGTAGCAGTAGTAGTAAAAAGTGGTATTGTAAGGCTGGGTGTGCATATAGTAGAAGTGGTATTGTAAGGCTGGGTGTAGCAGTAGTAGTAGTGGTATTGTAAGGCTGGGTGTAGCAGTAGTAGTGGTGGTATTGTAAGGCTGGGTGTAGCAGTGTATAGGAAGTGGTATTGTAAGGCTGGGTTGTAGCAGTAGTAGTAGGGGTTATTGTAAGGCAGGGTGTAGCAGTAGTAGTGGTGGTATTGTAAGGCTGGGTGTAGCAGTAGTAGTGGTGGTATTGTAAGGTTGGGTGTAGCAGTAGTAGTAGAAGTGGTATTTAAGGCTGGGTGTAGCAGTAGTAGTAGTGGTATTGTAAGGGGGGTGTAGCAGTAGAAAGTGGTGGTATTGTAAGGCTGGGTTAGCAGTAGTAGTGGGGGTATTGTAAGGTTGGGTGTAGCAGTAGTAGTAGAAGGGGTAATGTAAGGCTGGGTGAAGCAGTAGTAGTAGTGGTTTTGTAAGGTTTGGGTGAAAGCAGTAGTAGGGTGGTATTGTAAGGTGGGTTTAGCAGAGTAGTGGTGGTATTGTAAGGCTGGGTGTAGCAGTAGTAGTGGTGGTATTGAAAGGCTGGATGTAGCAGTAGTAGTGTGGCATTGTAAGATTGGTGTAGCAGTAGTAGTAGAAGTGGTATTGTAAGGCTGGGTTGTAGCAGTAGTAGTAGTGGATTGTAAGCTGGGTTTTGGGCAGTTAGTAGTGGGGTATTGTAAGGCTGGGTGACGTAGTAGTGGTGGTATTGTAAGGTGGAGTAGCAGTAGTAGTGGTGGAAATTGTAAGGCTGGGTGTAGCATTAGTAGTGGTGGTATTGTAAGGCTGGTGTAAGCAGTAGTAGGGGTGGTATTGTAAGGCTGGGTGTAGCAGTATAGTGGTGGTATTGTAAGGCTGGGTGTAGCAGTAGTAGGGGTTTGGTATGTAAGGCTGGATGTAGCAGTAGTAGTGGTGGAAATTGAAGTTTGGGGTGTAGCAGTAGTAGTAGAAGTGGTATTGTAAGGCGGGGTTGTAGCATTAGTAGTAGTGGTATTGTAAGGCTGGGTGTAGCAGTAGTAGTGGTATTGTAAGGCTGGGTGTAGCAGTATTAGTAGTGGTATTGTAAGGCTGGGTGTAGCAGTAGTAGTAGTGGTATTGTAAGGCTGGGTGTAGCAGTAGTAGTAGTGGTATTGTAAGGCTGGGTGTAGCAGTAGTAGTAGTGGTATTGTAAGGCTGGGTGTAGCAGTGGTGATAGTGGAAAGTGATGGGAGTAGTTCATCACAAGAGACAAACTAGACTTCTAAAAGATTCTTTCCATTTATAGTAAAAGAAGGGAAGAGAGTACTGGAATACCTGACTCAATATCTGTCTACTGTCAGTGGAAAATAGTGGTCCGTGAAGCTAGGATCAAGATAGCTTGAAGTGTACGTTGCATAGTCTTGCGTAATCTGTTTTCCTCAGGTGTCTTGTCCATGTTACTCCTGTAATGGCATTTATAACAGCCATACAAGGAGAAAGATTGAAATCAGAAAGTCTGAAAGATAAGCAGATCAAAGGGAATAACAGATATGAAGCCGCAGGTTACTACATGGTTCAACCAAAACAAGAAAAAAAAAAAGTGAAAATAAAACACAAGAACATATATTTTTTACAAAGTGGCTGAGAGAATAATAGAACATGATTCAGGAGACTGTGTGTGTGTGTGTGTGTGTGTGTGTGTGTGTGTGTGTGTGTGTGTGTGTGTTGTGTGTGTGTGTGTGTGTGTGTGTGTGTGTGCGTGCTCACCTAATTGTGGTTGCAGGGGTCGAGACTCAGCTCCTGGCCCCGCCTCTTCACTGATCGCTACTGGGTCCTCTCCCTCTCTGCTTCCTGAGCTTTGTCATACCTCTTCTTAAAACTATGTATGGTTCCTGCCTCCACTACTTCACTTGCTAGGCTTTTTCCACTTGCTGACGACTCTATGGGCTGAAGAAATACTTCCTAACATCCCTGTGACTCGTCTGAGTCTTCAGCTTCCAGTTGTGACCCTTGTTCTGTGTCCCCTCCTGGAACATCCTATATCTGTCCACTTGTCTATTCCCAGCAGTATCTTGTATGTCGTTATCATATCTCCCCCTCCCTTCTGTCTTCCAGTGTCGTCAGTCCGATTTCCCTCAACCTTTCCTCGTACGACATTCCCTGAGCTCTGGGACTAGCCTTGTTGCAAACCTTTGTATTTTCTCCCACTTCTTGACGTGTTTTGACCCGGTGTGGGTTCCAAACTGGTGCTGCATACTCCAGTATGGGCCTAACATACACAGTGTTAACAGTGTCTTGAACGATTCCTTATTAAGGTATCGGAACGCTATTCTCAGGTTCGCCAGGCGCCCGTATGCTGCAGCAGTTATTGGTTGATGTGTGCCTCCGGTGACGTGCTCGGTGTTATGGTCAACCCCCAAAATCTTCTCCCTGAGTGAGGTCTGTAGTCTTTGTCCACCTAGCCTATACTCGTCTGAGGTCTTCTTTGCCCTTCCCCAATCTTCATGAGTTTGCATTTGGCAGGGTTTTAATTCGAGAAGCCATTTTCTGGACCACGTGTCCAGCCTGTCCGGCCTTTTTTTGCAGTCCGCCTCATCCTCATTTCCCATTTAAAATTTTTCTCATTAACTTCACATCATCTGCGAATAGGGACACTTCAGAGTCTATCACTTCCATCATGTCATTCACATATATCAAAAATGCACTGGTCCCAGAACTGACCTTTGTGGGACCCGCTCGTCACAGGCGCCCACTGTGATACCTCCCTTTTCGTACCAAAACTCGTTGTTGCCTCCCTGTCAGGTATTCCTGATCCATTGCAGTGCCCTCCCTGTTATATGCGCCTGATCCTCCAGCTTTCTGCGCTATCTCTTGTGAGGAACTGTGTCAAAGGCCTTCCTGCAGTCCAGGAAAATGCAATCAACCACCCCCTCTCTCTCGTGTTTCTTCTGTTACCTTGTCATAAAACTCCAGAGGTTTGTGACACAGGATTTGCCTTCCATGAATCCATGCTGGTTTTCATTTATAAACTTGTTCCGTTCCAGGTGTTTCCACCACTCTCCTCCTGATAATCTTCTCCATGACTTTGCATAAAATATCATGTCAGAGACCAGGTCTGTAGTTTAGTGCCTCGTTTCTGTCTCCTTCTTAAAAATGGGGACTACATTTGCCGTCTTCCATACCTCAGGTAGTTGCCCAGTTTCAAGGGGTATGGTTAGGGGCACACGCAGCATCTCTGACTCCTTGTGTGTGTGTGTGTTGTGTGTTGTGTGTTGTGTGTGTTGTGTGTGGGTGTGTTGTGTGTGTTGTGTGTGGTGTGTGTGTGTGTGTGTGTGTGTGTGTACTCACTATTTGTGGTTGCAGGGGGCGAGTCTTAGCTCCTGGCCCCGCCTCTTCACCGGTTGCTACTGGCCCTCTCTCTCCCCGCTCCCCTGAGCTTTATCAAACCTCGTCTTAAAACTGTGTATGGTTTCCTGCCTCCACTACGTCATTTCAGGCTATTTTCCAAATGCCTTACAACTCTATGACTGAAGAAATACTTCCTACTATCTCTCTGACTCATTTGTGTCTTCAACTTCCAATTGTGGCCCCCTTGTTTCTGTGTCCCCTCCCTGAACATCTGTCTTTGTCCACCTTGTCTATTCCACGCAGTATTTTATATGTCGTTATCATGTCTCCCCTGACCCTCCCGTCCTCCAGTGCGTCAGGCCGATTTTTCCCCTTTAAACTTTCTTCATAGGACATTCCCCTTAGCTCTGGGAACTAACCTTGTCGCAAACCTTTGTAAATTTCTTTAGTTTCTTGACGTGCTTTTTCAAGTGCGGGTTCCAAACAGGTGCTGCATACTCCAGTATGGGCCTGACATACACGGTGTACAGTGTCTTGAATGATTCCTTACTAAAGGGATCGGAATGCTGTTCTCAGGTTTGCCAGGGCCCATATGCTGCAGCAGTTTTTCTGATTGATGTTGTGCTTCCGGAGACATGCTCGGTGTTATACTCAAACCCCAAATCTTTCTCCTTGAGTGAGGTTTGCAGTGTTTGGCCACCTAGCCTATACTTGTCTGTGGTCTTCTGTGCCCTTCCCCTTTCTTCATGACTTTGCATTTGGCAGGTTAAATTCGAGAAGCCATTGCGGCCCAGGTGTCCAGTCTGTCCAGGCCTCTTTGAAGTCCTCCTGGTCCCCATCAGAAATTTTAATTCTCCTCATTAAAATTCACATCATCTGCAAACAGGGACACTTCTGAGACTAACCCTTCCCTCATGTCGTTCACTTATACCAAAAATAGCACTGGTCCTAGGACCGACCCCGTGGGACCCCGCCGTACAGGTGCCCACTGTGATACATCATTACGTACCATGACTCGTTGTTCCCTCCCTGTCCGGTATTCCCTGATCCATTGCAGTGCCCTTCCTGTTATATGCACCTGATGCTCTAGCTTCTGCACTAATCTCTTGTGAGGAACTGTGTCAAAGGCCTTCTTGCAGTCCAAGAAGATGCAATCAACCCACCCTCTCTCTCGTGTCTTACTTCTGTTATTTTATCAAAAAACTCCAGAAGGTTTGTGACACAGGATTTGCCTTCCGTGAATCCGTGCTGGTGGCATTTAACTCTTTTTCCGTTCCAGGTGCTCCACCACTCTCCTCCTGATAATCTTCTCCATAATTTTGCATACTAACACGTCAATGACACAGGTCTATAGTTTAGTCCCTCTTTTCTGTCTCCTTTTTTAAAAATGGGAACTACATTTGCCGTTTTCCCACCTCAGGTAGTTGGCCCATTTTCCCAGGGACGTGTTGAAGATTGTGGTAAGTGGCACGCACAACATATCTGCTCCCTCTCTAAGGACCCACGGGGAGATGTTTCCGGTCCCATTGCCTTTGAGGTATCGATGTCCCTTAGAGTTTCTTCACCTTCTCCTCATCTGTACGTATGTTCGTCCAACACTTGTTGGTGTATTCCTTGCTGGTGTCCCCATCTGGTCTGTCCCCCCCGAGTCCTTCCTGTCTCTCCTGTAAATACTTCCTTAAATCTCGTGTTTAGCTCCTCACATACCTCTTGATCGTTTCTTGTGAGTTCTCCACCTTCTTTCCCCCAGCCTTATCACCTGGTCCTTGACTGTTGTCTTCCTCCTAAGTGGCTATACAGCAGTTTTTGGGTCAGATTTGACTTTCGATGCTATGTCGTTTTCATATTGTCGCTGGGCCTCCCTCCTTATCTGTGCATTTCTCGTTTCTGGCCCCTTCTATAATCTCCTTGTTTTCCTGGGTCCTATGCCTCTGTACCTTTTCCATTCTCTGTTGCACTTAGTTTTTGCTCCCTACACCTTCGGGTAACCAAGGACTCGTTTTGGTCTTCCTATATTTCTGTTTCCCTTGGGAACAAAAATTTCCTCTGCCTCCTTGCACTTTGTTGCCACATTCCATCATCTCGTTTACTGATTTTCCTGTGTGTGTGTTGTGTGTGTGTGTGTGTGGTTGTGTGTGTGTGTGTGTGTGTGTGTGTTGGTGTGCATGTGTGTGTGGTGCATGTGGTTGTGTGTATAGTTGTGTGGTGTTATGTGTGTGTATGTGGGGGTGTGAGGTGTGTGTGTTTTGTTGTGTGTACTCACCTAGTTGGGGTTGCGGGGGTCGAGTCCAGCTTGCCCCGTGTTGTGTGTTGGTGTTTGTGTGTGTGTGTGGTGTGTGTGTGGTGGGGGTGTGTTGTGTGTATGGGTTGTTGCGTGTGTGCGTGTGTGTAGCGGTGTGTGTGTGCTGTGTTAGCGCGTTTCTGTTTGTGCTTTTTGTGTGTGCGTGTGTGTGTGGTGTGTGGGGTGGTGGGGGGTATTGTGTGTATGTAATTTGTGTGGTGTGTGGGTGTACTCACCTTTTTTTGGTTTCGGGGTCGATCACGTTCCTGCCCCGCATTTTCATGGTCGTACTGGGCACTCTTGAACTTTAAAAATGGTATGAAATACCGACGATTGTTAGGTAAGACACAAGCAACAGGGTATCTTTATTTCGAAACGTTCGCCTACACAGTAGCCACTGTGTAGGCGAAACGTTTCGAAATAAGATACCTAACGTTGCAATGTGTCTTCCTAGGGCACTCTTTTTTCTCCATGAGGGTATCATACCCCTTCTTTAAAGGGTAGTATTGTTCCCGCCTCCCAAAACATCACTTCCAATATTCATTCCTGACTACTGTATGACTGAAAAAAACTTCCCAACACCCTCGATTCATTGGGGTCTTCAAATTCCAAATGTGACCCCCCTTTTTCTGGTCCCCCCTCTTGGAACATCCTGCCTTAACCTTGTCGATTCCTCTCAGTATTTTATATGTCGTTTTTTTATATCACCCCTGTCTCCCTGTCCTCCAGTGTCGTCAGTTGATTTCCTTAAACCCTCCCGTTAAAAATGCCCCCACTCTGGGACAATTTGTTACAAACCTTTAACCTTTTTTCAATTCCTTACGTGCTTGGGTAAGGTTTTGGGGTTTGAAGCTGATGCGCATACTCCCAAAATAGCCTAACGTACACGGGTACAGGGACCTGGATATTCCCTTTTTGAGATGTCGGAAACTGTTTTAAAGGATGTCTTGTGCTGCAGCAGTTATTTGGTTTAATGTGCACCCCATAAGTGATCTTGTTTATTCACCCCCGATCCTTTCCTTGAGTGGGGTTGAGTTTCTGGGCCCCGAAGTTTCTTTGCCCTTCCCCCAAACTTCAGACTTTTCACTTGGTGGGGTTGAGCTCCCCCGGGGGGGGACCCGTCTG
>NW_026473698.1:0-10511 GCF_026875155.1 Cherax quadricarinatus | reverse complement strand
ACAAACAAGTAAGAGGGGGTGAAAGTGTATAAACAAAGGGGAGGAATTTTGGGTGGGATAAAGCGACTATTGGAGAAAGGTGGCTAGTGAAAAGAAAATAGTTGGAGGGGTTAAAGAGGGTTGGAATATTTTTTAAAAAATGCAGAAAATTTAAAATGTGGGCAAAATTTTTGGGGTTAAAAGGAGGGGGGGGGGCGGGAGGAAAGGGAGTGATTGGGGGAAAGATGAAGTAAAGGGTGTGATAAAAGAAAAAAAGGAAATTATGAGAGGTTTTTACAAACAGAAGTGTTATAAGAAGAGCAGAGTAATGGAAGTAAAAGAAAGGTAAAGAGAGGGTAAGATGAAAAAGGGAGAGCAATGATAGGTGGGGAGGCACTGTCAAAAAATTTTAAAATAAAAATAAGAAAAAATTTTGGAGTGAGTTAAACAAGTTAAAAAAAGCCTAGGGAAAGAGGATTTTTCGTTAAAAACAGAGTGGGGGAGTTAGTAGATGGGGGAATGGAGGTATAGGTAGGGGGGCGAGAATATTTTGAGGAATTTTAAAGTTAAAAAAGAACAGAGGCAGTAATTTCATGCACTGGTCAAGGGAGGTATCCCATTTTTTAGGAGTGAAAAAGAGCAGAAGAAAAGGTGGGGGAGGTATGAGGCAAAACGTAAAATGAAAGGGGGGTAAAGCAGGGAACTGATGGGATCATGCAGAAATGTTAAAAGCAGGGGGGAATATAGTTTGGAGTGGTTGGTACTTTTTTTTAATAAATGTATGAAAGGGGGAAGGTCCCTGGGGATTGGCGGGGAGCATGTATAGCCCCTTTATATAAAGGGAAAGGGGCAAAAAGACTAAAAATTAAGGGGAAATAAGTTTACTGGTTACCGGGAAAAGTGTACGGTGGGTTTAATTAAAAGAATTGAGGTAAGCAGAATGTAGGATTGCGGATGAGCAAGGGGGTTTTAGAGTGGGTGGGGGATGTGGGATAAGTGTTTACATTTAAAGAAATATTGTGAACAATTAGATAAAGGTGGGAAAAGTTTTTATTGCATTTATGGATTTAGAAAAGGATATGATAGAGTGGATAGAGGAGAAGGGGTGGAGATGTTGCAAGTTATGGAATAGGTGGTAAGTTTTTAAATCGTAAAGATTTTTTTTGGGATATGAGGCTCGGGTTAGGGTTGAAAAAGAGGGGGGAGACTACTTCCCGGAAAAGGGGGTCTTGACAGGGATGTGTAATTCACCATGGTTGTTTAATATATTTATAGATGGGGTTGTAAAGGAAGTAAATCTAGGGTTTTTCGGGAGGGGGGGTGGGATTAAATTTTTGGGGAATCAAATTCAAAAGGGGAATTGACACAGTTACTTTTTTGCTATGAACTGTGTTTAGGGAGATTCAAAAGAAAAATTGCAAATTAGTGGATGAGTTTGGAAGTGTGTAAGGTAGAAAGTTGAAAGTGAACATAGAAAGAGAAAAGGTGATGGGGTAAAAATTTTTAGATAAAAAAAAATTTGGGATATAAATTTTGGGGGAGGGGGGAGATGGAAGAAGTGAATTTTTTCAGATATTTGGGGAGTTGACGGTGGGCAATGGATTTATAAGGAGAGGTTAATCATAGAATTGATGAGGGAAAAAAAGGTGATGGGCTTTGAGGTTATGGGAGTCAAAAAACGTTATCTATGGAGGCAAAAAAGGGGGAATGTATGAAAGTATATTTTAAACCAACACTTTTATATGGGTGTGAACTTGGGTTGGTAAATGCAGCACGGGGGGTGGTTTGGGAGGCAGGGGAGATGTCCTTTTAAGGCAATGTGGTGGTGTAAATTTTTATGCAAAAAATTCGATTTGGGGAAATTTGGGGAAAGGTTTGGGAGTTAAAAAAGTATTTCAAGGGCAGAAGAGGGGTTGTTGGGGTTTGGTTTGGCCCATTTAAAAGAAGGGATCAAAGTAGAATGACTGGAAAGCTTTAAAAATCTATAGGGGGAAAGGGAAAGGGGGGTAGGGGGCTCCTCGAAAGGGTTTTGGGGGAAAGGGGTTTAAAAGGGGGTTTTGTGGGCAAGAGGCTTGGATTCCCGCAAGCGTGCGTGGCGTTTAGATAGGATGAATGGAGACAATGGTCTTGGGACCTGACGATCTGTTGGGGGGTGAGAGGGGAATATTTAGTGAAGGGGGTTAGGAAACCCGGTTTTTTCTATAGTCGGGCTTTTAGTCCCCGGAAAAGGGAAATTACAATGCCTGCACTTTAATGGAGGGCTTTGGATTTGGCAGTTTGGAGGGATATTTTGTATCTTTATATTGATGCTTCTAAACGTTGTATTTTTTTAGCACCCTGCGAAACAGTATAATGTGGAGTGGGTGAAAGTGTTGAATGATATGAAAGTTTTTCTTTTGGGATTTTCTTTCTTTTTTGGGTCACCCGCCCGGGGGGGGCGGCCGACTTGTTAAAAAAAAAAAAACAAAGAATTATAAATTTTGGTTATATCAAAAAACGAGGGGAAATTTTGGGGGGGTTGGATTTTCAGGGACTTTTGCACTCTTGTAGCACACAAAACAAGGGGTTCAAGGGTTTTGATGCCAGCAGAAAATCTTTTTTCTAAGTGACGCAATTTTTTCCAACTTAAAAGGATAGATAAATTTTTTCCATTTGTCCAGGGTTTGTATTCAATTTTCTCGCAAAATGAAAAAACTTACAAAAAAAGACATAATCAAACAATATCTCAGTATTTTCCCTTTTCCTATCTCCTAAGTGCACTTCCATTTGGAACCCTTTGGGGGGCTTTTCATACAGGGTCACGCACTCTTTGCTGTGAATGTATGGAAGGTGACCTATCCCCCCGCCTACCTTCCCCTTTTTTACATCATCACTATCATCCATGTTCACTTCCCTCATCATTATACCGTGAACATCACCATATCAACAACCGGGGTCATCTCCACACTCAGACTTCAATACTTTTCACTCACGGTTGACTACATGATGGGGTTTTACTGCCCTTTTCATCTTCACTGTGATTTAAACCCATATCAATTCATGTTTTTTGTAATTATTAAAACCCCCTGCAATCATCTTTTTTTCAACCACCACACTCATTTTCATAATGGTGACAACGTGGGTTTTGTACTCTTTGAACCCTGTAATTTTTTTCCCCATGGTTAAGTTCTTTTTTTCAAAAAACCTTTTTTTTTTTCTTTTTCCCAATGTTAGCGCAGCTGCATGTTGTGTACCCCCCCAGCAGACTAGCGTCATCTGGAGGTATGAGTCCCCATCAGTAGCAGGGGGCTGACACAGTGACCAGCCAGAAAATGGGTTTTTAAAACCACAAAGTTACTATGTTTATAGCAGACGGATCGGCTTGTTATGTACCCCCAAGTGACCGCCAACCCTATTGTCTGAGTTCAGGCAGGGTCGTATTCAGACATGAAATTTGGTGGCCTACTGCCCCCCTCATCATGGGGGGTGATGGGTGAGGCGGGAGCCCTGCGGCTGGCATGTCCGCAGCTTTCTGTCTGCAGTCAACATGAGCAGCTGTGACTCCTGGAGTCTTACAATTGATACATTGTAATGCAGCGGTCTGGTGTTTCTTGATCATATCATATAGCACTGGTGAGAAGGATGGGCCTTGGCACACACTGCACACCAGTGTGACTTACTAAAGCATTTAAAAGCAATGTGACCCCAGCGCTGACACTTGTAGCATCTACGGTGAAGTGGTTTGTACAAAGCTATTTTGTAACTCCTGTTAAGCGCTGCACGAGAGTAGATATATGATGGTGGAGGTCCCTTGGCCAATCCACTCAGCCAATATCAGATCATTTGGAAGTCGACGAGGGTTTGCAACTTGATCTGACAACAGGAATTTAGGATCCAAGTACAGTGGACTCCCGCATAACGATTACCTCCGAATGCGACCAATTATGTAAGTGTACAGTGGACCCCCACATAGCGACTTTAATCCGTGCAAGAGGGCTGATTGTTATGCGAAATGTTCGGTATGCGAATGAATTTCCCATAAGAAATAATGGAAATCAAATTAATCCGTGCAAGACACCCAAAAGTATGAAAAAAAAAATTTTACCACATGAAATATACATTTTCCTACACACAAAGAGAAGGATACATGCACAATAGTAGAGTAGTACATGCCCCAATATATATTGTGCATGTACTACTCTAAATAAATGAAGAATAAATGACACTTACCTTTATTTAAGATGCAGCCCAAAGACTGATGAGACACTGTGTCCTGGGAGTGCCTTTTCCTCCTGAGTACTGTAGGTCCTGTTTGGCATTTCCCTTTCCCGAACAGGCCCTTAATCACACTGTGTATGCCACTACGATTCTTAAATCTCTCAAACCAACCTTTGCTGGCTTTAAATTCACCAATATGAGCATAGTTTTCCCGGCATTTTTCCCTGTTCACCTGGGTGTTAGTCGACTGGTGTGGGTTGCATCCTGGGAGACAAGATTAAGGACCCCAATGGAAATAAGTTAGACAGTCTCGATGACACTGACTTTTTTGGGTTATCCTGGGTGGCAAATCCTCTGGGGTTAATTGTTTCTTGGTATTCTCATAAGCCACACCAACAACGGTGCTACAGCAGCACAGCAGCTGACGGTGGTACGGCAGCAACAGACGATGCTACAGCAGCAGCAGACGATGCTACAGCAGCAGCAGACGATGCTGCAGCAGCAGCTGACGGTGGTACAACAGCAGCAGCAGCTGACATGCAGCAGAGCTGACAGTGCAGCAGCAGCTGATGGTGGTACAGCAGCAGCAGCAGCAGCTGTACCACCAATAGTAGCGATGGTTGATTGGGGGTTTTATTATACAACCTGGCCAGCTCGGAGACACGCACTCCACTTTCATACTTATCAATGAATCTTTTTCTTCATCTCTATAGTAATTCTCACCCTTATTGCTGTAGGGTTGGCACTAAAGCTTTTGGGGCCCATGGTCACTTATTTTCCAGAAAAAATCACCAAAAACACTGTAAAATACGAAATGTTCCGATTGTATGCTTGGATGTTACCGCGGAGGCTGGTGGTAAACAATGCCACCGGCGGAACATGTGAGCATGGCTCAGGCCGCACATTGGATGCATCTCGGACGAAGAGCGGTGAGCGGGTTTTTGGGCGGTATGCGAGGCAAAATTTTTGCGAGAAAAGCGAGCGGTATGCAGATTGTATGGTATGCGATGTGTGCGGTATGCGGGGGTCCACTGTATTTATGTAAGTGCGTTTGTACGTGTATGTTTGGGGGTCTGAAATGGACTAATCTACTTCACAATATTCCTTATGGGAATAAATTCGGTCAGTACTGGCACCTGAACATACTTATGGAGTGAAAAAATATCGTTAACCGGGGGTCCACTGTACTTATTGACATTGTGGATAACAATAAACACTTTAGGTGATCTTGGTGTGGCAGGTTGGAGTTGGATGTTAGCATAAGGAAAACAACAATAATAATAATGTAAATAAATTATGTAGTGCTACAGCATTTACCTTGGAGATGGAGAAGAGATGCTGGGCACAGCGATGTATGCTGTCAGGAGTTCATTTCGTGTTGGCCTTTTTCTATCACGTAATCGCTTAATTGCTACAATCTTAATTATACACTTTGTCACTTACCTGCTACAATTTTTATTTTTATGTTACTTGACTATTCACTGATTTTTTACTTTTCTCCATGCTTTTCACACTTTCATCTGCAGGGCATTTCAGTAAAAAACTGTCCAAGGAGGTTTGTTTCTTCCTCCCTTTCAGAATGTTTCGGAAGTGAGTTATGCAAGCGTCATTAACCCTTTCAGGGTCAGCAGGCCCTCTCCCAAACCTGTTCTCAGTGTCGGTAAAAATTAAAAAAAAATATATATTTTTTCTTATGAAAAGATAGTTTTTTTTTTTTCTGAATTTTATAGGCTGAACAAAAAAAATTTAACTATCAATACTTAGAGATATGGAGGCATGAAGTTGACAAAAAATAACCGGCGTACGGTAACATCGCCGACTGCCGGTCACCCGGTATTAGTTTTTATTTTTTAGGTACTGTTTTCTATCATTTTTTTATTTTTTTTTTTCCAAGTAACTTTTATGGCCTGTGAGACCAATATGAGCACTATTTTGTAAGTTATTTCTTTTTCTATACTACACAATAACTACATAAACACTGTTGTCACTATTTTGTTTACAAAACATACTTACACAAACGAATAATACAAAATGTTGTTTATTACTATTTTTCTATATTTTATATACACATATACAGTCACAGGACATGTTTTTAGAAGTTCTGCAGCCTGTGGAAGTCTTTGAAACATGGTGTCATGCACAGTGGTGTTTTACACTCCTCACACATAAAACGAGTGTGTCTGCATTGTTGTGGGCATTTTTTTGTATGTGCACAGAAGTAACACCTCTTCTGAGCCTTTTTCTTGAAAGCAGTAGTAGGTAGTTTTGTTACGAAGTGATCACCATGCTTCAGACAAGAAGGTAGTTGTTGATAATTACGTGGGCGGTTTTCTATTGCAGGTGCTGTTCCTTGGTACTTTATTATTGTGTGTCTGATGACAGACAAACAAAATTTGCCATATAGTGGTTTGTTTCTGGTCCTCATCTTATATATATTATAAGCATTGAGCATGAATATGAAAAAAGGGTTTTATGTACCGCTTATAACTCTTGCAAACACAATCAGCAAACCCAATCTGCATGTCACATTTGTCCACTGAATGCATATTGAGGGTGTAGTCCATCACATCTGCAAGTTTTAGAATGGGTTCATTGCTTTCTCTATGCTGCCATTTCATTAGGGTGAACTGATGACAACAGTGTGACATCTCGTTTGTCATGCCACCGAAATGTCATGATGTCATTGGCAGCAAATGCCTGCACCTCGCCTCTACGAGTGCCAGCGTTGAACCTGGGCATATGTTTACGATTTGCATGCACTGTGCCACACACATCTGTCATGTTCACTCGCAAGAAATCACTGAGTAAGGGGCTTGTGTACCAGTTATCAGTATATAATGTATGTCCCTCACCAAGATATGGTTCCATCATTGTTCTAACCACATCACTGGAGATACCCAGTAACTTCCTGGTATCTCGCAATATATTACTTCCAGTGTACACAATTATATCCAATACAAGACCACTGTAATAATCACAAAGCACAAACAACTTTATACTAAAGCGTTTTCTTTTGCTTGGTATGTATTGCTTGAATGAGAGTCTTCCTTTGAACAGAATGAAAAACTCATCAATAACAAGCTTCCTGAAGGGATAAAAATACAAATTTCTGTTTCAGATACATGAACACATTCCTAATCTTATATAACCTGTCGTTTCTGTCAAGCCTGGTTTTGTCTGAGAAGTGAAGCATACGTAATAGTAGCACAAATTGATTCACTCCTACTATATCACTGAAACCTGGGGTTGCAATCAGGCGGTCTGTCGACCGGTATGATTTCACACTGTGCTTATACACATGTGGCATAAGCATTATTGTTACAAAGAAAAGATACATCTCAGCCACAGTTGTCTCCTTCCACTGGTGTAGACGTGAGTTTGGTGAAAATATTGTGTTTGCCATAGTGTACTTGTAGTATCTGTTGCTTTCCCTGACAATAATTTCCAACGGGTTCATCAAAGAAGAACTCAAAACATTCTAGTTCAGTGGCATTGCTCCCAAGTGTACAAGATGGCCGTATTCCACTTTGACTTTCATCAAAGTGATGAGGATTGGGAACAAAATTGGCAGCTTCCTGCCAATCCCAGGTGCGGTATGCTGGTGGGTACTGGATATTGACAGGTGGTTGTGGTTGTGGAGGCTGGTGTGGGTGGGTGGGTGGAGGATGGTGGCCTTTGTTGTAGATCAGCTGAGGCAGTGGTATGGGTGGCAGCATGGCCCACTGCTGGTGCCTCACGGCCGGCACAACCACTACCACCGCCATGCACATTTTCCATCCCAGTTGCAACAGTATCATCTTCATTTTCACTGTCTGTTCCTGTTGTACAGCCACAGGATGTACTCCGAGATGTACTCCTTCCCTTGGAATAGCATATGGCACATTACCAGAGCGCATATATCGTTGTATATACTGACGCTTCACTGGAGAATATTCCACTTCACTATCACTACTGGAACTATTTTCAAAAGCTTGTAGTTCATGTTCACTATCACTATCACTGTCATCACAAATGCTCATATCTGAGTCTGGGATTTGGGAAAATAGGAGTTTCCTCTTTGATTCTGGTGCAACTGAACGTGAACAGGACGGCCCAGCAGCAGAGGTGGAAGGCTGAGGGTCGTCTGGGTTTTCCTCACTATTACCGGCATTATGGTCATTAGTTTCGGTCACAACCTTATCAAAACCTTGAAACTTGTCTTCACTGGCACTTCCATCTGTATTAGAACTGTCGCTGGGGAACAAGTGTCCCAGTTCACCGAGGAGTGAGGAGCTTCTTACCGCGAGGTATGGTGAACAAGGTTTACTAAAATGGCGTTCCCACAATATGCCACTGGGTCCCAAAAATTTTTTTCTACCACGCGCATTGACCACGCACACCCGTTCTCCCACATCTAGGCCTACCAGCTGTTCCCCGCTTAATTTGAAGCCGCTAGAATTTATGCGTACTAGTACGGCATCAACCCTGGCACGCAAGCCATACTAGTACGGCACCAACCCTGAAAGGGTTAAATAGCTCCAGCGCACCACTTGAAAATTTCTCTGGGTGATACACTCTTAATGTTATGTACACTTAATTGCTACACTCTTAATGATACACTTTGTCACTGAACTTAACTGCTATATTTTTATTTTTATGTTACTTCACTATTCTGGCTGGCAATATTGCCTTTATAGACTCCTTGTGCTTTAGTATTGTACATATCATAGAGGTGCTATGCTGGTACTGCCTGGCCAGGTCCTTAACCCTTGCACCTGGTCTGTGTTTATCAGTGATTTCCTGCTTTAAATCCATGATAATCATCCTCTTTTTCTTCTCGGCACTCTAATGTTGACTTGCTTTCTTAGGACCCATGGTTAGAAGAAAGAAATGTGGCAAAATAACTGCACAAAATGTAAGGAAAACACAAGAGTTCCTTTAACTGCGAGGTAAGCTCCGTAATCACACATGAACTGGCTTTGTCGTGATACACACTGCCATCTCGTGGTGGCATTCTCCGACTAACTTATTATACATAGTACGTACATATTATTATATAATTATTATTATAGTATTACGTATTGTTATATTATTATACATATTATTATTATTATTATTATTATACGTATGTATTATTATTATTAGTAGTAGTATTATGTACGTATTACACCTACCATCCGACTTATGACCGAGTTCGGTTCCGAGAAACTGGTCGTAAGTCGAAATGGTCGTAAGTCGAACTTTACTACTGAATATCAACAAAACATTTTTGTAATGACTTTATTTTATTGTTTTATTTTGGTATTTCATGCTTTACTTTACTTTTTATGCTGTTAATACTGTATTTTATACTGTAAGGTTTAGGATAAACACTGTGTACAACACAAATAGTTGTTTATTTCCCAGAAATTTGGCATAAAAAACACGGTCTTAAGTCGAGTGGTCCTAACTCGAGCAGGTCGTAAGTCGGATGGTAGGTGTATTATAATTTATATTACGTATATTATTGTATTATACGTATTATTATTATTATTATTACACCTGCCATCCGACTTACGACCTGCTCGACATAGCGTCCACTCGACTTACAACCGTTCATCTGGCAGCTGGGCTGGGCCGGCTGATGCACACCGCTGTACAATATTTGACTATACTCGCAGCAGCTATGCGTCATGCAGGCAGCATCAGTTCGAGTAACCCTGCCCTATCAGCAGCATCATACTGTATTAACTGTACTAACTGGACAGTAAATTTCACCATGGCCCCTAAGATGAAGTCTGAATCTTGCACTGGAGATTGTGGCAAGAAAGGCTCTTACTCTCAAACTCTCTATTTCTTTTCACTGTTGCACATAAACCTGTCTGTATGTGTCTGCCTGTATATCTGTGTCTATATCTCTGTGTCTGTCTACCTGTGTGTCTGTCTTTCTGTCTACCTGTGTGTCTGTCTTTCTGTCTACCTGTGTGTCTGTCTTTCTGTCTACCTGTGTGTCTGTCTTTCTGTCTACCTGTGTGTCTGTCTTTCTGTCTACCTGTGTGTCTTTGTCTACCTGTGTGTCTGTCTTTCTGTCTACTTGTGTGTCTTTGTCTACCTGTGTGTCTGTCTACCTGTGTGTCTGTATTTCTGTCTACCTGTATGTCTGTCTTTACCTGTGTGTCTGTCTGTCTACTTGTGTCTTTCTATCTGCTTGTCTGTCTCAGAGCCACTCATTAAGAGTGTAATTGGTCTTGAAGATGCAATATTAATAATGATAACACAATAATAATCACTGAGATGCATTAAATGTGTATAAAACATTAATATAGACATTTTGCTTAATCCATCTATGATCTTTTTTTGCAGATGACACTACATAC
>NW_026473697.1:0-10971 GCF_026875155.1 Cherax quadricarinatus | reverse complement strand
GGGGGTAGCGGAAATGGGGTGGTGGTAGGGTGGGTACTGGTGTTGGTTGGTAGTGGTGTGTTTTTAGCGGTGTTAGGGGTTTTTTTGGGAAGTGGTATGGGGTTTTTTTTTTTTTAGCGGGAATGGTGGGGTTGGTGGGTGGTAGGGGGGGTATCTGGTGGTGGTTTGGTAGTGGTGTAAAGTATCATAGTGAGTAGTGGTAGGGTTAATGGTGGTGGTGTAGGTGGGGTTACTGGTGATTGGTAGTGGTAGTGGTGTAAGATTCATACAAGGAGTGTAGGGGAATGGTGGTGGTGGTAGGGTGGGTATGGGGGTTGGTAGGGGTATGGTGAAAGTATGCGGGTAGGGGTGGGGAAATGGGGGGGTGGGGAAAGGGGTCTGGGTTTTTGGGGCGTGTACGGTTTACACTGAACCTGGCCCCCAGCCTTGAAAGGAAACAACCCTTCAATGCACATCACAATGTCACAGTCACATTCCATGTCACAGTCACATTCACAATTTCAGTCACATTCAAATGTCCGTCACTTTCGAAATGTATTCCATTCACAATGTACAGCACATTCCCAATATCACAGTCAATTCACAAGTCTCACATTCAAAATGCACAGTCAATTCAAAAATTTCACGTCACTTTTCACAATATCACAGTCACCCCACAAGCGTCCATTCACAATTCACAGTAAATTCACAATAAAAAGTCCTTTCAAAATCTCCAGTAAATACACAAAATCGTCACATTCAAAATGTACATCACTTTCACATATCACGTCACATTCACTGTCACAGTAAATTCAAAATATCACAGTCCCCTTCCAATACACAGTACATTCAAATGTAACAGTCACATTCACAATGTAGCAATTCAAAATATCACAGTCACTTTCCAAGTAAAGTACATTTGCAATATCACAGTCACATTCCAATGTCAGTCACATTCACAATATCACAGTCACATTCCAATATACGTCACTTTCACATGACGTACATTCCAATATCACAGTCACATTCAAATATCCAGTCCATTCAAAATGTCACGTCACTTTCACAAAGTCGTCACATTCACAATATCACATCACTTTCACAATGTCTACATTCGCAATATCACAGTCACATTCAAAATGTCAGTACATTCAAAATATCCCAGTCCATTCCAATATCACAGTCACTTCCAATGTCACAGTCCATTCACAATATCACAGTCACTTCACAATTCACAGTCACTTTGGGCAAATCACAGTCATTCACAATGCCAGTCACTTTCAAAATATCACAGTCCACATTCACAATTCACGTCACATTACTTTTCCAGCCCATTGAATATCACGCACATTCAAAATATCACTGTACATCAATGCCCAGTCACATTCAAAATATCACTTCCTTTCAAAATGTCAGTCACATTAAAAATATCCTGTCCTTTAAAAAGTTCCATTCACAATTCACTGTCACATTCAAAATGTCAGTCACATTCACAAATCCAGTACATTCAAAATGTCACAGTCACATTCGAAATATCACAGTCACATTCAAAATGTCACAGTCCATTCAAATGTACAGTCACATTCACAATATCACAGTCCATCAAAATGCGTCACATTCAAAATATCCAGCCCAAATTCGCAATATCACGTCCCCTCAAAATATCAACAGTCCTTCACAATTACAGTCACACTCACAATGTCACGTCACATTCCATATCCAGTCACATTCACAATGTCATCACATTCAAAATGTCAGTCCATTCAAAATACACAGTACATTCACAAGCAGTCACATTAAATATCACTGTCAATTCACAATGTCAGTCACTTCCAATGTCACAGTCACGTTCACAGGTCGTCACATTCACAATGCACAGTCACTTTCGCAATGTCCCCCGTCCTTTCACAATGTTTTTTTTACAGGGTTTGAAAAGGTTAGGTCAGGGTGCTATCTTTATTGAAAGTTTTTACAGGTTAAGGATTCCTAACTTTATTGACAAGCTAAGAGCTGTTACCTACATCAGCTCATTTGAAAGAATTTTTATTGTTATGAGACATACAGGTAGGGAACAGGATGAAGTTGGAGCCATCTGTGGACTAGCATTTTCATTTGATCATCTGACTTTATCTCGTTGGCATCATAATGCTGTACGAATGTGTTCCATACTCGAGTCATCCTGGGTATATATGATCTCAGATGGAGTGATGTTTATTTTTATTTTTTTTTATTTTTTTTTTTATATTTTTATTTAAAAAACACAGTATACATGTATGTTATACATAATTGACTAAAACACAGTATAGATGTGTGATATACAAAATTGATTTTAAAACAAGAACCATGAAAACTTTATGTAAGACAACAATATATATAACCAAACAGAGAACTATCGGAACATACCTTAAACACCAAATAAATATATAACCAAACCTGACAGTCTTATTCATATTTTTTTTTTTTTTTTATATTTTTATTAGAAACCTTACAAAAGTACAAAGGATGCATAATAAAGTACAGGAATACAAAACATTCTTTTGTTCTACTAGTACCAGGTTATTCCTTGCGGGAACAAGTATTATAACATCTTGTTATAGCAAACCATACACGCTAAGACAAACCTCACTAAAGTTTATCAGTCATTAATAGTTGCCGCCAAGCCATTGTACCCAAAGAAAACACACCAAAAGAAAACTTTACATGTTTACAATATAAAATGAATACCTGACATGTCCTATTACAACAAAAAATTCATACAAATGTACAACATCACAAGTTAAACCCAAAAAACTACCATAACAACTACAAAACAAAACAAAACCCTAACATAACCCGCTATGACAGGGTACAGATTATTGGTTAAGTTATGGTACATTAGATCCAAACCAATAGGAACCCGGAAAGGAATATGTTCCTTACACAAAAACCTTAGAAAAACAGTATTTTACTATCATTAATTGTTAACCCTCTAATACAATAATGTTGATACAGAAAACAGAACAACATGCATGGTAAAAAAACAATAATAAAAGAATCCAAAACAAATTTTTATAACAAACCTCGGACATTAAAGGGTTTATAACCAAACCCTATACAAATTATCCCTTTCCCACATATGTATAAAAAACCGAAAATTTGTCCACAAGACTTTGTTGGTTTAACCCATAAAAAACATGGTATAGACCCCAATAACCTTATACATACACTTCTCCTATGCAAATAAAAAATCGAGAACAACGCCCATTTATTGGGCCCCTACTTAAAAAAGATGGGTCCTACACAGATGACAGCAAGGGAAAAATGAGTGAGCTACTCAAGTCCCAATATGACTCAGTTTTTAGCAAGCCGCTAACCAGATGAGGGGTCGAAGATCAAAATGAATTTTTTATGAGAGAGCCACAAAATTTGATTAACACAACCCTATCCGATGTTATCCTGACACCAATGACTTTGAACAGGCGATAAATGACATGCCCATGCACTCTGCCCAGGGCCAGACTCATGGAACTCTGTGTTCATCAAGAACTGCAAGAAGCCCCTATCACGAAACCTTTTTTCCATCCTATGGGAGAGGGAGCAGGACACGGGGGTCGTCCCTCAGTTACTAAAAACAACGACATAGCCCCACTCCCCAAAGGGGGCAAATAAAGCAACAGCAAAGAATACAGACCCAAAAGCACTAACATCCCCTATCATAAAAATCTTTGAAAGGGTCCTAAGAAGCAAGATCACCACCCATCTAGAAACCCACAGTTACACAACCAGGGCAACATGGGTTTAGAACAGGTCCCTCCCGTCTGTCTCAACTACTGGATCACTACGACAAGGTCCTAAATGCACTAGAAGACAAAAAGAATGCAGATGTAATATATACAGACTTTGCAAAAGCCTTCGACAAGTGTGACCATGGCGTAATAGCGCACAAAATGCGCGCTAAAGGAATAACAGGAAAAGTCGGTCGATGGATCTATAATTTCCTCACTAACAGAACACAGAGAGTGGTCGTCAACGGAGTGAAGTCCGAGGCAGCTGCGGTGAGGGGCTCTGTTCCACAAGGCACAGTACTAGCTCCCATCTTGTTCCTCATCCTCATATCCGACATAGACAGGGATGTCAGCCACAGCACCGTGTCTTCCTTTGCGGATGACACCCGAATCTGCGTGACAGTGTCTTCCATTGCAGACACTGCAGGGCTCCAGGCGGACATCAACCAAATCTTTCAGTGGGCTGCAGAAAACAATATGAAGTTCAACGATGAGAAATTTCAATTACTCAGATATGGTTAACATGTGGAAATTAATCTTCATCAGAGTACAAAAAAAAATTCTGGCCACAAAATAGAGCGAAACACCAACGTCAAAGACCGGGGAAAAATTATGTGGGAGGATCTCACCTTCAGGCCCATAACTTGTATCAATCGCTTGCTAAAAAAAAGACAGGATGGATAATGAAAACCTTCAAAATAGGGAGCCCAAGCCCATGTGACCTTTTAGGTCATTTGTTCTATTAGGCGGGAAATATTGCTGCACTCTAACAGAAAACCTTTAAGGGCAGGGAAATTGCCGCCCTAAAAATTTTACAAGAACTTTCACGGCGGCAAAAACGGAGATAAAAAACCTAATTAGGGGAAGGTTTGAGGTTTCAAAACCTGTTTTCCCCCTGGAACGCAGGGGGGAGAGATACTGTTTTAAAAATACACCTGGAAAACCCAAAGGGGGGACAGTACGAACTTGCACACGAAACATCACTACGAAAGAAAAAGACTTGGCAGACGATGCCCATCCCCCAATAAAAAAGAGGGTGTCCTAGCACGTTAAGAGCCCCATACAAAAAGTGTCGGGGCCCGGGGGACTGTTCAACTGCCTCCCGCACACAAAAGGGGGATTCCCAACGGACCCTGGCAGTCTTCAAGCGGGGCACTGGACAAGCACCTAAAGTCTTTCCTGATCAGCCGGGCTGTGGCTCTCTTTGGGTTTTGGTGCAGCCGCAGCAACAGCCTGGTTGATCGGGCGCTGACCACCAGGGGGGCCTGTTCACAGCCGGGCCGGGGGGCGTTGACCCCGAAACTCTTCCAGGAAAAAATCCAGGAAACACTTAAATTTTTTCAATGAACCTTCATCTGACAATAAAAGAAAACGTAAGACAGAGTAGTAAAAGGATAAGGGCTTAATGTGCCAGTCCCAAAAGAATGACAAGTATCTCAAAAAAAATTTTGTTTTGGGTCCCAAGTCCCAAATTAATTACTTAAAAACGAGTCCAAGGGCTCGTATCCTGGCTTTAAAGGAAATTTTAAACCCAGTGAACATAACCATCAGGCTTAGAAAATAACCCCCGGAAACCACACTTAATTCACATGACAAACATTTGTAAAACATGGCTCCCATCCTTACCTTTTTCTTACCCCCTTTTACACATACACATTCCAGATAAAAAAAAAAAACAACCCCCCCTTTACTCCCCCCATAAGGAGACCACTCCTTTGTCCTCCTGGGGGACCCCCCCTAAGGGAACCCCAAAGTGGGGTTCCTATAACCTTCCGGGAAACTTTTTCCCAAGATCCCCCATAAACCAACTTATTCCACACTTCGTCTATAGAATCTAGCCGCCAACGTTTTTATCCCATATCACCCCTTAATCCCTCATTCCCCTAATTGCCCAGAAAATCCACTTGATTTACTTTACCCCTTTCCAACACCCCCTGGCAACCCCCTTACATTATAGAAAGCCTTAAAAAGCGGCAAACGACCCCCCCCAAAACAGTCTGATAACCCCCCCCCTCCATGACTCCCCCCCTCCAAGGAGGTACAAAAAACCACATGAAAGCCTTTTCAACATCACAAAAAACTGACAAAAAGCCTCTTCCAAAAACCCCATACTACGTAACACCCCCTTGGAAGCAGAATCCCCTGTTTAAACCAAATTTATAATTTCTTTACTCTCCCGGGTATCCGAAGTTTACTAAAATTTTCCAAAAAACCCCCCCCAATCATACTTTGGATACCGGTACCCCTTGCAAATTTCCTTGACCTTTCACTACCCCCCCAAACCCTTTTTCACTTTGATTTATCCACCTGTTGCCGTCAAAAAAAATCTCAAATTCTTCACGAACCCTCAATTTCCTTCCCCTCCCCCTTTACTGCCTCCCCATAACTCTTCCTACTTTGCGCCCCTCACCCCCCCTTCCCCCTCAATACCCCCACTTGATATATACACCCATTACTCTAGTCCAAAAGGGCAAAAAACCAAAACCCCCTCCGAACATCCGTCATAACTACCCCCTTACTTAACCATGCCCCCAAATCCCCACACAAACTTCAGCACCCTCCTCTGCTTTCCACAAAATCTGTACCTCAAAGGGGGAAAAACCCTCTCCCACCCCCCATCTTGCTATAGAAAGTGAATTTCCCCCACTCCCCTCTGATGTAAAGCTAGCCCTCGCACTTAAACCTCCTGCATTTTAAAAACCTTTACCGTGACAGACCCCGAATTTACCCTTCGATCCTGCACTTCCGCCAAATACCATACCACATCCCTGATTCTTTTAAACCCACTGTCCATCCAAAACCCCACCCCCAAACCCCCCCCCTTCCAATTACCGCCCCTTAGAAACCCTTTGATTTCACCGATTAACTCTCATTCGGTTTTAAAACCAAAATCTGAATCACTCTCCCCACCCCCTTAACCCTCCTTACCCCTTAGCAAAAACAGTGACTCCACATACCCAACGATCCCCCCCTTTGCCCCCCCCTTCCATTCCTTTGTACAAAACCCTTCCAAAGACTCAAAAAAGGTTTTGCACACACGCAAAGGCAGCTGTGACATCGGACAGCCCTGCCTAAAACCCTTCTCCTTTGGTACATTTTCACCCAAACCTCCCTTTGCCTTACCCTCACCTCTCCCCCATCATACAGGGTTTTTACCCCCCTCACTACCCCCCCGCCCCCCAAACCCCTAAGAAACCCCTAAGAAATCTCTGTCCACGCAATCTAACTTTCACCCAATCAAAAACCTGTATTCCCCTCCCTAACTCTCTAAAAAACCCCTAATAAACCCCCGTCCATCCCTCATCCTTTCCCCCGGGAACCCCAACGCCCCCTATGTAACACAAAAACCCAAACATTTTCCCTCATTCTTTTTCCCCAAAACCTTAGCAAAAATCTTGTTTAATCCGAGCACATTAACGTAATCCACGGTAATCATTAAAAACTCGGCTTCTTCTTTTTGGGCACTAAAACCTGACCCCTTTTTGTGATTTCCCCATCCCCCATACTTAAATACAACTAAAACCCCCCCCAGAAAATCCGTACATCCCCCAAGGGTCCCTATAAAAAATCTTTTGGGTATTCCCGTCTATGCCGGGGGTTTTACCCTGGACACCCCAAAAACTGCCCCCTTACCTCCTCTAATTAATACTACCCTCGATTCTGTCACTGTCCTGCTCATTAATCCCCTATTAAACCCTTCCCCCCCAAAACCCCCCCCCCTCCCCATCCCCCCCAAACCCCTCCTCCATTCCCCCTAAACCAAAAATCTGAATACAAAAAATATTTTCCGTGGTGGAAGGCCTTGACCCCCCTCAAAGCCACCCCCCCCGTCCCTGCCTCAATATACGCCAAGGGGGTTTTCGCCTGCTTTTCCCTTAAACCCCCTTAATAAAAAACCCGTGGCTATCTCCCCTTAAGACATCCCCCAACCTGCCTAACTCGAATTGCCTCAAATTTTTCATTGTGAAAATTTCCGCCAACCTATTTCGCAAACTTCCTGTCCCCACTCCGCCCCCCCCGTTCCTCGCATAAATTCTTTAACTGACCCTCAAAATAATTTGTGGCCATAGCCCCCTAGCCATTCCTTACCCCGTACTTTAAAAATTTCGCAAATTTTAACTTTAGCCCTCATTTCCCACCCAACCCCAAATCCATTTCCATATTCCTGCTCCCCAAAAAGGGTTTTCCACCAACTTCAAACCCGGGGTCACCCCGTCCCTAAATACCTCACATTTAATTTCCCCGTATCTGCATAAACTCTCACTATGCCCCTCTACCCTCAAATTGTATAACAGCACGATGATCAGAAAAACCCACATCGATAGTCCTCACCCTCTCCACACCTAGCCCTGCCTAACAAAATCCTATCTAAAGTGCCTCTTTTTCCCCTACAAAAAAAGTGTGCCCCACTCCATATCCCCCACTTCCACCCCATTAAAACCACTCCAAAATTCGCAAAAATCCCCCAGAACCCCCCAAAAAACAACCCGCCCCCCCAACCCCCCACCCTTCCCAAAGACCAATTCCCAAACCCCACCAACACCGTAAAAGCAGGTAAACCCCTCAAAATGAATACCAGAACCTCGCATACAAAAAAACCCCCCTTCACTTGTGTTTTCATTGCTGGCATGTAACACCACAAAAACTAACCCTCCTGGCCCCCCAAAAAAATCCCCCCTGACAACCCCCCACCCCCCCCCCCTCCCAACCCCGGATCGCAAAGGACTGGTCTCCTTTACCGCCACCCACACCTCCTTTTAACCTCAAAACATCACATGTAAAACAAACCCTTTAAACCCTTTTAACAACAAATCACATCCTCCTATGGTTTGTTCCTGCAAAAAAAGAATCAATACTAAATCTCCCCAAAAACCCACCTAACCATACCCTCTTGACCCGGGGGTTTTTTAAAACCCTTTACTTGAAAATTCACACCTGAATTTTTCAAAAAGGGGCCCTTTTCCCCCCGGCCCCTGAGGCTTACTTGGGCCCCCTTTATAGGTCTCGGTTTCTTCTCTTCAATCCCTCGTTTTCCTGCCCCCCAACCCCTCCCCGTCCCTTCCCACCTAGCTTCCCCTAGCCCCCCCCTCCTCCGGGCTTGCTTTGTACACAGCTTCCCCCCCTCTTCTTCCAGGCCTCTGCGCTGGGGTGAGGACTTCGTCCCTGCTGATTTCCCCCCTGATCCTTGCGGGAGTACCCCCACCACATTTCTTCTGCAACCCCAAACTTCTTGATGGCCCCCACCCCACATTGTTCCTTTTGAAATCACTCAAGTCTCCTTACCTGCTTTTGTTCATCCCCCTTGTATCACCGACCTCACATCACTTTCCACACCATGCCCGACTCTTCCAAAAAAATCCTTTAGCACGCCTCCAAAAACCCCTCCTGACTGACTCTGTATTTTCTAACGGTCTGGTGACAGCGATATTTTCCTTCCCCCCCCGTTTCCATGTAGTGAAAAAAAAGTCTCCAAAACCACCTCTGCCCTGTCACCTCCCCACTCCATAGGCCGACCCCGGGTTTCCCCTTCACCCGTCTAACGTCCCCAGTTTTAATGGCGTATCCCTGGAAGCTGTCTCCTGACGCCCAGGGCCCGTCTCCTGGGGATTGTGCCACCCTGTGCCCTAAAAGTCACATAAACGGCACGTTTTCCCCGCCCCGCATAGGTACAAAAACTGTTTTTTGGTTATGCAATGTAAATATGATGGTATCGGGCCCCCTCAGGTCATTTTTGTGTGAAGGATCCTTTCCCGGATCCCCTCAAAGGGCCGCCCTCCACATTCCCATGCTCATCGAGTGTACATCCCATAACCACTGAACAAATCTTTTAGGGTGTAGGCTGTTGCCTCAAAAAGGGACATTCCCTTCCTTCACCCCAAAAAAAACTTAGACAATCATGCAAGCATACTTCCCCTGCCGTATTGATACTCATCCCCTTTTTTGAAATTTCGACGAGGTAGAATAGAATCAGCCCCCATAAATTTACGAAGACCCCTTTCATACCTTTAGTTTCCCACAATACAGCTTTCTTTTTGGGGATGCCATAACAGTCCCCGAAATGTTTTGGCGGGAAGTTTTATCGTGGCGTTGCTTAAAAAATCCTCTAACCAGCAATGAGACGTAATTTTTGCGCCGTCAGTCGGTCCCCCATTTGGGGCTAATGCTAGTTTTCCTCATCAGGTGGGTGCAAGAGAACCCGTAGAAGGGCCTCTCTCCCCACAGGGCGAGAGACGAAGATTTTTTTTTATTTATTTAAATTTGAGCATCAACGAGGGACAAAAAATACGATAAGAGCAGCATGCCAAAGCCACTTATACTATGCATAGCATTTCGGGCTGGCTTAAAATTATCTAAGCAATATGAAATCAGTGATAAAACATTATTGTAAAAAGATAAATATAAAGCACAAATAGTTTACAAAGACAGGTCTTGGTTTTTATGCATTGTTGTAATTCAGTTATGGAGTATTTGTTAGGTAGTGTATTGTTGCAACCCCCGAATGGGTTACAATGATTATTAAAGTTTGTAATTTATTACCTTTTTTAATAATTTTTTTATTGTTATATTTGCGATAATAGCTAAACGCAAATTATTGCCTTATATTTTTATTTTACGTAGCTTAGTTTGGGAGGATGTATATAAAATGTGCCAGTTAGTCTGATTGTAAAAACTGTAATTACGCTTGTCGCTCGTTAACTGCCGGGTTTTTAGCTGTGCATCAATGATGCAACCCTATGACCGTCTTTGTAATACTATTTTGTTCTTTATAGTTATCTGTTTACAATATGTATTATCATGATTTCATCATTGCTTATTTTTTCTTTTAATAAAAAAGATACCGATATACTAAGCTTTCCTAAATTTGCTTGAACAGTAAATGAAAATGTAGATATGTAATAAAAGAAAACCCATGAAAACCCGTTAACCCCTTTGGGGGCCCAGTTCCTAGGCCTATTGTGTATCCATATACTCTTGCGTTCCCCGGCCCTGGCCATTACGTACCTCTGTAATTGTAAATACCCTTTTTTAACTTTTTGATTGTGACTAGACCTACCTGGATTCTTCCTTTTTAAATTGTGAGTTCATTACCTCGTAACTTGCTCAGCTACAAAACTTTGGAGTCCCCTCCTGGGCCAATATGTACCTCTGTAATCTTTTTACTACCGCCACAGGTGGGTATGGGGGGATAAAAAAAAATTTAAATAAATAACTTCTGAGCTGTGCTGTC
>NW_026473696.1:0-11353 GCF_026875155.1 Cherax quadricarinatus | reverse complement strand
TTGGTTGAAGCATCATGGCCGCCTCTGTGCGAATATTTCTGACAGCAGCTTTGGCAAGGGGGGCAAAAAGTGTTTGCCCACTGCAGGTGGCCTAATTCCTCCATCATTCTTTTTAAGTGCACAAAGTGATGTACCAGAAAAGAATGGTTTTAAATTTTCATCAAGAATCAAACCAGCCAAGGAATTGTTGCTAAAACCTTGTGGTCCCTGACAGCAGTGTCTCTGCAATCTCCCCGATAACTGTGATTAACTTTTTCCTTTAAAAATGCTGTGGCCTTTTTTCCAGTGTAGCCCACAACAGAGCCAGACTGGAACGACGATATTGCTTTGTAGATGTCAGAGTTCTTGCAAATCAATGGTTCCACAATGGGGACAGAGGTGTTGGAACTGTTGGTGCCCCTGGTTTCCCTGGCAGGGTGTTTCTTCTAAGTGCTTCAGCAGTGTCAACATCACTGGGGGCAAACTGTGTCTTCACTGATGATAATTCTGATTGCCTCCATTGTTTTGCCCTCTTCAGTTTTCTTGCTCAACTGGATTCTGATGTTTTCGCTGTTAGTGGAGTGAGTGAGGGTTCTGCCTCTCCCATTTTTTTAAGGATAGGGAAGGCGATGAGGTTATTAGTTCTAGGAAAGTTTTTTAAGGATTTAATGCTCATTGAGGCTAGCCTCTTTCCCCTTCTTTCTGGCACAGTAAGCAGACATGGGAAGTTGGAACCATCGTTTATTTTTTTAAAAAAGGGTCTAACTTTCCCAGCTGTGTGTGAATGGGTTGCTTTGGGAATATGTGTGAGTGTATCATCCCTGTTGTTTTAATTGTTTCCAAGATATTATCTGATGAGATGAAATCTATTGAAGGGGGGTTCAGGTGCCTGAAGTGGCTATGGGTCATTACTTTCCACAGGACATCCTGAACCAGGGCGGGCTACTATGTTTGCGAAGGAAACCATTAGAGTTGAGACAACGAAGCTGCAAACACGACCGACACTTGCCCTCCTTTTGTATTGTCAGCCATGCAATTTTTCCCCGGCTGCTTGCTTCCTACTGATTGGCATCCGTCTGGCTAACTAGGGCTGCAGAAGTGGAGTATTCGCCTAATTGTACCCCGCCTAATTGTGGTGCGGGGTCTAGACTCAGCTCCCGGCCTGCCTCTTCATGATCGCTACTAGGTTCTCTCTCCTGTCCTGAGCTTTATCATACCTCATCTTAAGCTATGTATGGTTCCTGCCTCCACTGCCTTTGAGGTATCAAGGTTACTTAGCAGCTTCTTCACCCCCTCCTTAGTTGTATTTCATCCACACCTGTTGATATAACCCTTGTTGGTGGCCCCCTCTGTTCTGTCTTCCCAGAGTCCTTCCTGTCTTACTGTAAATATTTCCTTAATTTCGTGCTGGCTCCTCACATACCTCCTGACTGTTTCCTGTGAGCTTCCCACCCTTTCCTCAGCCTGATTACCTGGTCTTTGACTGTTGTTTTCCTCCTGATGTAGTTGCACAGCAGCTTCGGGTCGACTTGACTTTCGATGCTACACTGTTTTCGTACTGTCACTGGGCCCCCTCCTTATCTGTGCATACTCGTTTCTGGCTCATTGACTCTTCTCTTTATTTTCCTGGGTCCTTTGCCTTATGTACTTTTTCCATTCTCTGGTTTACTTGATTTTTGCCCCCCTACACCTTGGGTAAACCAAGGGACATTCTGGTGTTCAATTATTTCTGTGCCCATGCGAACAAATCTTTCCTCTGCCATTATATCGGTTACGACTTCCTACCAATTCTGTGTCCCATTGAGCCTCTTGCAGAAAGTTCCTCATATTGTGTAGTTCCCCCTTTTATAGTTTGGCTTTTCCCATTCAACCTCCTGTCACCCTCTCCGCTTGTAACTCCACTATGTGTTCAAAGCTTAGAACTACATGATCACTAGCCCCAAAGGGCCTCTCATATGTGTGTCCTCAATATCTGAGCTGCTCAAGGTGAACACAAGGTCAGTCTCGCTGGTTCATCCTTCTCTCTCTGGTAGTGGCCTTAACATGTTGGTGCATGAGGTTTTCCAGCACCACATCCATCATCTGACAGTCCATGTTTTGGGACTCCCATAGGGTTTCCCGGGTTTTCCCAATCAGTTTCCCTGTGGTTGAAATTGCCCATAACCAGTAACTTTGCTATTATCAAGGAGCCCTTTGGCCACCTCAGCTGTGTGTCCATTATTGTTCTGTGTTTCTTTCATATTCCTCTCTTGGCCCCTTGCAGTTCTGTGGATTTGTTATACATCACTGTGATGACTGCATTACTGTTCCCCAGACTAAAATGTACCTACTATGCAATCCCTTTCTCCAATCTCCCCCATTCCTTCCATTTCCACAAATCCCCGTCGGTTTTTAATGAGAAGAGCAACCTCCTTCCCTTCTGCTCCTTCTTTCTTTCTTTCCAAGGATCTGATATCAAAGTGGGAAGTCAAATCTGTTATTGTCTCATTTATCGGGACGTTGCATTGATTCTTTCATGCCACTCCTCACATTTATTTGTTAATCCATCTGCTTTTGTATACCAAACCTTCAACTTCTTTTCTATAACAGAGGTCTGGCGAGAATGATGGGGTTGGGGGAGTGGGGCCCTGGTGGGGGCCTATGAGGGGTTGTGGTCGGGGTGGGGCTTGTGATGAGGGGGTGGAAAGCAGAGGGAAACAGTGGTGGGTTTTGGTTTAGATTGTTTTGTTGTATTAGTGTTGTCGTGGTTGGATTCCTTCTGTAGGTGTATCTAGAGGATGGTGTTTTTGCTCTTCCACCTCGTTTGGGTTCTCCTGTTTCATCTCCGTCATTGCCTCTCTTTCCCTCCTTTCGTCTTTGTCCCCTCTCTTTCAGTATCATCTTTGTTTCTTGTTTTCTGTCTCGATCAAGTTACTCTTGGTACCCCCAGTTTGTCCCTTAGTTGGCTTTCTCGTTCAGGATCCTGTTTCGAGATGATTCTGCCTTGAAAATCACTTTGGCCATTTTTTCCTCTTGCAAATCACCCAGTTTCCGATAATTTGTCAACTGGGTCATGTCGTCTTCACCTTTGATGATTCTTTCAATCGTCTTTTTCTCCTCCTGTTTTCTTCCTCTAGGTTTCCCCTTAAACCCTCCAGGAGCCCATAGACAAAACCTGATTTCTCCCTCTTGTCCTCCCACTGTAACTCCTTTTGTATCCCCTGAGGTGACCTAGTTCCTTCCATTGAAGCGTTCTTTTCTTCAGTCTTTTCCCCTGGCAGATCCCCCTGGGCTCAGTGGTCTGCCTTTCTTGATTAGCTGTTCCTGGCCAGTGCAGTTGGGAAAATAGTCTCTGCATATACCCTTAGCTTCTTATTGTAGTCCCCAAATTTGTTTTTGATGTGCTTGTTTTTGTCCTGGAACCCATGTAGGTCTGATAGGGCCTACACAAACAGTATAGCTCCTTTGCTTCCTACAGTCACTTCATCTGTGACTGATATAGAAGTTCTGATGTCATGGCAGTACTGTCCTTTGGTACTATAAGCAGTTTTAGATTGCTTAGTTCCTCTTTAAGCACTGTATCTTAGCTTCTGCTGCTAAGGCTTGTAGCTCCCATTTCCTGCTCTCTGCAGCTATACTCTCTTCCATTTTTTTGCCGAGCTCTTCTAGCTTCTTCTCTCACTCTTCCTCCCTTTTTTTTTGAGCTCTGCCTCCAAGTCTTCCTCCGAGGTTCATCCACCAGTCCCCTGGTACTCCATCCTGCTCTTTGATAACCCTTTTTTTACCAAAGACAGGAGAGCTTGTGTATTTTCAAGAGTGAGGTGTTTTTACTCACCTAATTGTGGTTGCGGGTCGAGACTCAGCTCCTGGCCCTGTCTTTACTGTCATTTTCTAGGTTCTCTCTCTCTGCTTTCAGAACTTGGTCATACCTAGTCTTAAAGCTTTGTATGGTTCTTGCATCCACTACATCACGTGGGTTAGGCTATTCCACTTCCTGATGACTCTATGACTGAAGAAATAAATTCTTAACATCTCTCCCCTCTGGCTCGTCTGAGTCTTCAGCTTCCAATTGTGACCCCTTGTTTCTGTGTCCCCTCTCTGGAACAACCTGTCTGTCTACCTTATCTATTCCATGCAGTATTTGTATGTCATTATCATGTTTCTTCTGACCTGCTGTCCTCCAATGTTATCGGTCTGATTTTCCCTCAACCTTTCTTTGTAGGGGCATACCCCTGAGCTCCCGAACTAGCCTTGTTGCAAACCTTTGCACTTTCTCTAATTTCTTGATGTGTTTGACAAGGTGTGGATTCCCAAAATGGTGCTGCATACTCCAGTATTGGCCTGTTACACAGTGTACAGTGTCCCTTTAACGATTCCTTACTAAAGGGATCGGAACGCTATTCTCAGATTTGCCCGGGCCCGTATGCTGCAGCAGTTATCTGGTTGATGTATGCCTCCTGGGACATGCTCGGTGTTATGGTCACCCCAAGATCTTTCTCCTGAGTGAGGTTTGCCCGTCCTTGGCCCCCTAGGGCTAAAATTTTTGTCTGCGGGCTTCTTTGCCCTTCTCCGATCTTCATGACTGTGCATTTGGCAGGGTTGAATCAAGAAGCCAGTTGCTGGACCAACCCGGGGTCCAGCTGTGTGTGTGTGTACTCACCTAATTGTACTCACCCAATTCTAGTTGCAGGGGTCGATACTCAGCTCCTGGCCCCGCCTCTTCATGATCGCTTCTGGGTCCTCTCTCTCTCTGCTTCCTGAGCTTTGTCATACCTCTTCTTAAAACTATGTATGGTTCCCGCCTCCTAACGTCCCTGTGACTCGTCTGAGTCTTCAGCTTCCAGTTGTGACCCTTGTCCTGTGTCCTCTCTCTGAACATTCTATCCTGTCCACCTTTTTCTATTCCCTGCAGTTTTCTTGTATGTCGTTATATGTCTCCCGACCCTTCTGTCCTTCAGTGTCGTCAGTCCGATTTCCCCTTTTCCTTTCCTCGTACGACATTCCCTTGAGCTCTGGATAGCCTTGTGCAAATCTAAGGTGAGCGCATGCATTTTTGTGTACTATGTGTGTGTGTGTGCGCGTGGGCACGGTGGGAGGTGTGCATAGAGGTGGGAGGGAAAGGGGACAGTAAGCAGAGGGAAGAGAGATGGAAGGACAGGTTGATGTAGGGGAGCGAGGGAAGAGTGAGGGAAAGGCTAGGGGGGGGGATTGGGGAAAAGGGAAAGGGGAAGGAAGAGAAGGAAGATGAATAGAAAATTAGGGGGGGAGGAGGAGGAGGAGGAGGAGGAGAGGAAGAAAGAGGGATATTGACAGAGAGGGGAGAGAGGAGAGAGAAGAGGGGAGAGAGAGAGAGAGAGAGAGAGGGGGTGGAAGGTAGGAGAGTAAGAGGAAGGGGAAAGGGAAATAATTTGTGGATGCAGGAGTCGAGACTCTGCTCCTTGTCCCTGTGTGTGTGTGTGTGTGTGTGTGTGTGTGTATGCTTGGGTGTGGGCATGAGAGTAGGCGAGTGTGAATGAGTTTGTGTGTGGGGTAGTGTGAAGGGAGTGGGTGGGTGGTTGTGTGGTGATGGTGTTATTACCTGGTAGTGTTTTAGGGTGCATGACTGTAAAGTGACCGTATACACGGGGTATCCACACCCCATTACTCCTTCCAGGGAATCTCCCCTACACCTCACCCCCATTTCCCCTGCACCTCATATTTACCGATACACACTACCATGTACCTCACCCACACTCTACCCACTTCACACTATCATGACACTTTTTTTCCATCATAACCCACGACATTTCACTTACCAACTCTTTATTACAAGTCACACACATTATTGCAACATGCTCTACAACCCTCAACAACTCACTATTGTTCATTCTCAAGTTTTTCAACATTTATTACTCAAAAACTCACAACATTTTGGGTTATCACAACACCCAACAAATCCCCCCAATCACTTAAAAAATCACGACTCGCAAACAGATAAACACATCACACATTTTTTTCACTTAATCCTCCATCAAGAAGACAAAATTTTTTTCATTCTCAACTTTTCGCTTATAATACTGACATTTCCCCAACACCACAATCAACACCTAAGTGAGGTTAGGTAAGGTTCATCAGGAAACAGGACAAGCGTTTCCTAACACGGGTCTTAGTAGATGTGACCCGCCTTTGGATCTTTGGTCTTTCGGGACAGAGGCCTTCTGCTATCTGATTATCATCATTAGGGATTTGCCGGTACTTCCGGCCCGGGTCTTCTCCAGATGGCGGCCCCGGTGGTGGCCCCTGGGTTGGGGGTGTGTTCATCATCTTCTTTTTCTGTCTTCTTTCTTTGGCCCACTGGTGGAGGGTAACATATCATCTCTTGCCGGGGACTCCCTGGGTGGGGAGTGTCGTCTCGCTTCACATCTTCATCAGCAGGCATCAACTTGGGCTTGATCAGAAAGGCATCTAAAGGGGCCCCCAGGATCTTCAGGCACTTGTTGCCCCATCGAATTGTTGGTTGTGTGGCATGGGCTCTAGGTAAATTCAGGCTTCTACCTAGTAAACTAGTACAGCCTCCATTGGATTTTTTAAGCAGTAGGGAAGGTAGGGGGGTGAAAGAAAGGAGGGGTAGGAAAGAGGGGTGGGAGAGGTAGTGGCGAATCATTGTCTGTTTGTGGAAATCGTCATTGAGGCGGCAGGTGGGCAGCCAGGACGGGGATGAGAGTTCCCAGGTCTCGGACGGCCAGGTACACCAGCCGGGTTGTGGTGTATTCTCGGGTCGGGGTCCCCAGGTGCCATTGGGAAGTGCCTCCGTCGGAGTGGCACCGTCACGGGGCAGTCGAGAAGGTAGTGCACTAGTGGCTTGGGGACCATCGGGGTCACAATGGCAGCAGCACTCCTCTCGCATGTGTTCGAAGAGTCTTCTGGTAGTAGGGTAGCCAAGTCTCAGCCAGTGGATCCCAACCTGCAACTTCCTGTTGCCTCGCATATTCGGTGGAGGTTTTCCCTGGGGTTTTAGCCCTGTCGTACCAGATCCAGCTCCCCCATGTTCCCGGCCCTGGCAGTGGGTGCCTGGCTGCGGCAGTCCCCACAGATCCACCTGCCTGTGGCTGATGGCAAATGGTTAGTCGCTGGCGGGGCCCTCAAGAGTGGCTGACTTCGCCGCATCATTCCGAGGCGAGGTCGATGTGCCCCAGAATCCGGGTTGATTGTTGCTCATTTGTCCTGCTCATTAAGTGTCTGCAGGTCCTTCCTGTAGCAGAAATTTTAGCCGGATGGTTGTCCCTGGGCTCTCTGCGCATGATGGCCTGGATTGCCACTTTTGGAGTCGACGTGAATGACTGGGGGTTGCCGATGATCAAGGGAGCGCGTGTTGCAGGGCCCCTCTGGATGGTTCTGGTATCTGAGATCTTACCTCCCTTTATTTTGCCCGATGAGGGCTGCCCAACACCCCCAGAGAGAGGATTTGAGGTACAGTCCCCGACCTCAGGTAAGATCTCAGGCCACCTTAAATTTTCACTTGTTCAGTAATACAACTCACAACATATTACACAATTATCTCAACCCACATTACCAGTTCGTTTTTACACTGGAGAAACAAATTAAATGTTGCAAATTTTCGAAAAAAATAGAAATTGAAAAAAAGTTGGTAATGCTTATGGAAAAAAAAGGGGTTTAAATTTGGCAAGATATATAATACCTTGTGCCCAAAAAGAAAACTGGTAATGACGCGTCTCCAGTCTGCACAAAAATTTGCAGGTTGGCCTTGCTCACTTCACCAGGGCATAAATTACTAGGATTGTAACCAGAACCCCTTTATCCCTTACACAACACACACACACACCACACACACACCACACACAGTGGGTGCGGGACGTGGGGGCACAATGCTCCAAGAACCTTAGTGTTTTAAGGTGTGCAGTAATGCTAGCAGTAATCAGTGGTAGTGACAACGTCAGTGAACAATCCTATGAGTGATAACTAAAGTTAGTAGTTAAAAAAAGTCGAGAGGAAGCCTGAAATCATTAATATTTAAAAAGTGTCAAACCTTTGGGGGGTTATTAGGCACATGTTGCCACACAGATTCAAATATACAAAGATCAAAGTGAGTGGGGAAAAGCAGGTGTTAAGAATTACCAGCGTTTGGTTTAACAAGTGAAATGTGGGGCACCATACGTGAGAGTGAAAAAGTTAATAAGCAAAAGGAGAAAGGAAAAATAAAATATACAACAAGGGAAGGTGGCAGTAGTAGGCCTGCTGAGGCAGTGACATCACAACAGTTGTATGCCATTTATACATATAAAGTGTAACACTGAAAATGAAGTGTATTCTGTCATAAGTGAAAAGTGAAAATCACTTAAACCGGATGCATGAGCATATATGGTTATAAACAACCCTGGGTGAAGGATTTACAAAATAGTGATAGAAAATCCTATGTATGACAACTAATCATCAGCATCTGGCAACTTGTCATCACACCGCTGCCAGCGCAAGTATTGCTCACCTGTTGAGGTTGCATGTTGCGGGTTCTGAATTTTTGGTCTTGCATCACTGTTAGATACTGGTCACTCACTCCTTCAAGCTATTACCAGAATTAGAAGTAGAAATAACATAGACGAGAGTGCAAGGAGTAAAGTGGTGGTGAGGGATAACGTCAGACACTTAAGCTGAGACAAGCTAAATTTTACAACCTAACTACTTTCTGTATTTTAAAAGTAGAGCCCTAAGTGTTTGAAGTATTGGTAAGCTTTAGAATTACTGGTATTTACCGGTATTTATTAGCAGTATGAATACTTAGAAATGGAGGCCACACACACACACACACACCCTGCCCCAGTAACAAGCACTTGTAAAAACTGTAGTACACACTCGCGCGCCACCCACACACACCACACACACACACCACACACATGCAAAAGTAACAAGCACTTGTAAAAACTGTAGTACACACTCGCGCGCACACACACACACACACCACACACACACCACACACACACACACACACACACACACACACACAGGATTTCACATCTTACTGTGAACTGACCATCTAAACCTCACTCCTTTTCTCTCTCTCTCCCTCTCTCACTACCTTTCTCCCTCTCTACCTATCTCTCTTACTTATCTCACTCTTTACCTATCTTTCTCTACCTATCTCTCTTTACCTACCACTCTACTATCTCTCTCCCCACTCCCCTCTTCCCTCTAACACCTCCCCCCCTCTAACACCTCCCCCCCTTAACTCTCCCCCTCTAACATCTCTCCCCTTCTTTATCTCTCCCCTCTCCCCTTTTTCCATTCTCTTTCCCCCCCTCCCCCTTTTTCTCCCCTCTCTTCCATCTCCCCCTCTTTCCTCCTTCTCCCCCCCTCTCCCTCCCTCTCTCTCTCTTCCCCATTTTCCCTTCTGCCCCTCTCCCACCCCTTCTCTCTCTTTCCCCCTCTCTCTCATTCTCCTCCTTTCCCTTCTCACTTCTCCTCCTACCTTTCCTTTCTCTCTCTCTCTCTCTCTCTCTCTCTCTCTCTCTCTCTCTCTCTCTCTCCAAAAAAAAAAAAAAAAAAAAAAAAAGGGGGGTGGGGGACTTGCAGGAACCAGGGATCAGATGAGAATGGTTCTGGTAGGGAGGGGGTGGAAAGGATGAAACAAGAGTGGGGAGAGAAAATTAGGAGAGCTTTCTGAAAAAAATGGAGAAATAGCTCTCTGGGAAATTGGAAAGGAGGTTGGGAAGGAGACAAAGAATTGGGAGGCACAAGTCAAAACTGCAGTAGCCAGGATAAGGGTCCTAGAAGTTGAGATAAACAGGCCCGAAGCGAGTTCAGGGGCAGTGACCAGAGAAAAACACAGCATATGAAGCTGAGAGGCCGAACAGGAAGGAAGGAGATATAATTATGCTAAGAAAAAATAACAAAAAAGGCACAATACCGTGATGGAACGATACACAAATAACCCGCAAAAAAAGGGGAGAAGCTTACGACGACGTTTCGGTCCGACTTGGACCATTGGACAGCCACACTAACCAGAAGTGGAGCAGGACGGCTATATATAGGCAGGAAGAAGTGGTGGTAGTAGTAGTACAAGAATGGTATATAATACCGACAAGAAGAAATTAAGACGCCCTGCGCAACACCTGTGCATCCCATCATAGACGTTTCGCCATCCAGCCCGCCACTGGATGGCGAAAGTCCCCAACAAAGACAACCAGACGCCGCACATGTGTCTTAATTTCATCGTAGTTGTAGTAGTAGTAGAAAAGGTAGTAGTATGGTAGAAGTGGGAAATAAGGAGGACGAGCCAGTCAAATACAAAGGAAGGGGGAGCACTGCAAAAGAGCTAGGTTTCCCACTGAGGGAGAGCAAGCGCACCCGAGGTGCGGAAAGGGGAAGTGGTAAAATAAATGAAAAGAAGAACAGAAAAAACGAGACAGAAAAAGAGAAAGACAACCCAGAGGAGAAAAGGGAAGAGGAAAGGGAAGAGGGAGAGAAGAAAAAGAAAAAAGAAAAATGACGAGTCAGGTTTTAAATCAAAGGGTGTTCTGAAGTTTGGAGGGATTTTTTTAATTTTAGTGGGAGAGGAAGGCATCTTTCAGACATGAAGCCAGGGCTAAGGTTATACAAGGAAAGTTTGTGTATTAGAGAGGATTCAACTAGACGGTGACTGTTCGAGTTGGAAGTAGGGAAGACAGTTTTAGCAGAAGGGCCAGTCAATAGGATGGCCTATGATCTCTGACGTGACAGAAAAGAGCCCTTGTTAGTGTCGGCCCAAACCTAACACTATTTTTGTGCTCCCTAAGTCTGTCAGAAAAAGATCGACCCGTTTTCCCAAAATATTGAACAGGACAGGAGGAGCAAGAATAGAGTAGACACAGGAACATCTGTAGAGGGAGGAGAGGTATGAACGAGATTAGTGCGAAGAGTGTTAGTCTGGCGGAAAGGTTTAAACTTGATGTCTAAGGGACGGGAGAAAAATTGTTTAGATTAGAAAGACCGGAAATGTAGGGAAGGCAGAGGATAGAAGAGTTCCCCGGAGTAGAGGATTGGGAGAGAAGAAATTGCGTTTAGCACGTGAGGGCAGAGTCTATGAAATGGGGAAGGGTAGCTAAGACGGGGAAAACGAATTATGAAGAGTGGAAATTTCTGCTGGAAGTAACTGAGGATCACAGATGCGGAGGGCACGGAGAAAGAGGGAGGAGTAAGAACACTTTCTTGGCAGGGAAAGCAGATAGGAAAAGTAGTGAATGTACATGCCACTGTGCATGGTTTTCGGTAAACGGAAAAGGAAAACCCTGTATCTGAGCGGTGGACATGGACATCAAGGAAAGGAAGTAAGGAATTAATTCCCATTCAGCTTTAAACTTAATGGAAGGGGCAAGATTATTAAGAGCTTCAAGAAAAGGTTGGAAGAGACGTAGTCATGAGGCCA
>NW_026473695.1:0-10765 GCF_026875155.1 Cherax quadricarinatus | reverse complement strand
AAAAGGGATAAACATTCTTGACAGTTACCGGGGTTTACCTCCATTTTCCGGATAACTTTCCCTGAAAGTTATCCAGGGGTTTTCCTCTCAGTTATCCAGGATAAACTTGTTCAATTTTCACTGGGGACTTTAACATTTTTTCAGTGTTTATTTGATCTTAAATTGTTAGTGTTTATTTGGATCTTAAACTTGTTAATTTTACTGTGATCTTAAATTGTTCATTTTTTACTGTGCCTTTAACATTTTTCAATTTTTACTGTGACTCTTAACATTGTTCATGTTTACTGGCCTTTTAAATTGTTCAATTTTTGTACCTTACATTTTTCAATGTTTACTGTGACTCTTAAATTGTTCAATTTTTCTGTACTCTTAACATTGTTAAATTTTTACTGACTCTTAACATTGTTCAATGTTTATTTGACTCTTAACATTGTTCATTTTACTGTGTTTTTAAACATTGCATGTTTACTGTGATTAAAGAGGTGGGGGGGAAGGTTTTTTACGGAGATTTTTTGGTATTGTTTCATACGGGGATATTACAAGTTTGGATGGGTTTTGCGTTAAAGGAAATAAATGTATGTGAGTGGCTCGTTGGGGTTTAAAAGGGGGGGGGGGGTTTGTGGGGCAATAAAGGGAGACCGTCCTTGCATTTTTTTGGGGTGGGGGAGGGGGGGTGGTGGGTGGTGCGGGGAGGGTGGGGGGTGAGACGGGGTTCGTGTTGTGGAGTATACATGCCGGCGGAGGGCAAGCAAGGTTGGGAAAAATTTTGTGAAGGATGTGGCTTTTTATTTTGGGGTTTGGAAAAGACAAGGTGTGAGGCCCCGAAGGGGGGGCGGGGTGGTTGGGCATATTACGCAATGTTTTTGTTTGGGGGTTTTTAGTTTGTGGGGGTGGTGGATGGGGTTTAGTAACGTTTGTTATTGTTTGTACGAAGGGGTTAGCGCCGTCTGGATAGGCCTTGCAACGGACAATATGCTTGTGGGGGGGTTGGACTTTAGATTGGGTTTTTTGCCTAGGCAGTTATTGCGTTTTTTAATGGGATGGTTTTGGTTAGGATACAACCTGGTTATTGGAAATTAAAGCCGACCCTTGAGGGGGGTGGGTGAGTTTAGGTTTTACGGGAAGGTGGCAATTTTTTGGGGGGTCACGGGATTGGGTCGTGTTCTTGGAATGGGGGGAAGGGGGCAAAACCCAGGTATTGCAGGTTCTTTAAAAAATGGGGAAGGGGAAGGCCCAGGTGGGGGTAGGGTTACGAATTATTTGGATGTCAGTGTGAGGTTATAGGAGGGTCGGGGGGGGGGCATGGGGGACCGTTGCAAAACTCGGGAGTTGGCAGAAAATTACTAATGACAGTTTTGTGCGGTACATGGGGAGGGCGGGTCTGGAGCTGTGCTGGGGGGGAAAAATCTTTGGGTAGTTTTTTGGGACGTTTTGGGCCAGGCAGAAGAAGTTTTATATTGCAATTGGAGGTAAGTGAGGGTATGGGTGGTATCAAAGGGGGCAGGGCTTACTACTCGAAGGGAGGTAATTATGCTGTATTGGTTCAAAGGGAGAAATGGGGCAGGGGGAGGAGGGGGGATGCATTTTTGGAGTGTTGAGGGGGGGGGGGAGTTTTGGGTTTGGGCCAAAGGGGGGGGGGGATAGGAGGGAGTGAGATCAGCACGGGGGAAATTTAGGAGGCAGTGTTAAAGGAGTATGGGAAGGTGCGGTATAGAGGGAAAATTTTAAATGATTTTATAGGTTCAATGGGGCTTTAAGTATTGTCTGGTTTTAGGTCTGAATTGATGTACAGGGGGGAAGCGGACAAACATAAAGTATGGGATGGGCATAATGGATGCAAAAAGAGAGGGGGGAGTCAAAAAAGGATAAGAGCTATTTCACTAATGTGTTCTGACTATAAGATTTTTGCAAAGATATTAGGCAATAGGATGAAAAAGGTTATAGGGGAGGTTATACATAGGGGTCAGATGGGCATACCAGGAAGAAGTATGAGAGAAGGTCATGGGTGCATCAGGGATTTTTTGGAAGGTTGCAAGGGGGGGAGGACTTTTGGGTCTTGATTGGGAGAATGTATACGACTGTGTGGATAGAAAATTTTTGAGGGCTAGTTTGTTGTGTCAGAGTTTTGGGGAAGGGGTTGTGCGGTGGGTTGATACAGTGTACTCATCGGCAATGGTGCAGGTTCAAGTCAATGGTAGGTTGGGAAGGCTGGTTAAAATGGAGAGGGGCTTGAGGCAGGGGTGCCTGCTTTTTCAAATACTGTTTGTGTGTATGCAGAATCCATTTTATGGGCTTGTAGATGGGGGGGACGTTAAATGGGGAGAGTGGAGGGTGTATAGGTATAGTGGGGTATGTGGATGATACCATTGTCCTGATAGATGGGATAGAGGGTTTGCATACTGTAGGAAAGGTGTTGAAGCTTTTTGGGGAGGCGACTGGCATGCATGTAAATAGGGTGAAATCGAGTTTACTGAAGGTGGGTTCTTGGGGGGGGGTATTTGGGATTGGAGTTTTGGTGGGCAGTGGTGGATAGGCTACAGATTTGTGGAGTTATTTACATGGCAGATGCGCAGGAGGCTAGACAGGTAAACTCAGAGTGGGCGGTGGAGAAAGCATTGAGTCGGTTACAGGGTTTATGGGTGGGAGATGTCACCTTACAACAGAGGGCGGTCATAGTTAATTCGCTTGTTTATAGTAAAGTGTGGAGACTGACTGACGTGTATCCTTTGAGGACACAAGACATGCTTGAGATCCAGCAGGGGTTTTACATTATGTTTGGGGTTTTGGGAGGGCATGGTTGAGCAAGGTGGGATGCCCCATGTATGAAGTGGGGGTGGGGGGCCTTTTAGCTTTGGGGGGCCGAGGGTGAAAGCCCTATATGTAAAACAGAGATTCATTAGGGCTGGGGGGGAAAGAGGGGTTGAGTGGGAAGGTGATGGGTGGTGTGCGGAGAGGGTGGGGGAAAGGGAAAGTTAATCAAATGTAAAAGATAATACTGAGGGTTTTTTTACGGGTTAAGGAGGTTGCACGACTTAAAGTGGGGATTTGGTGTCGATGAATAGGAGGGGCGGAGATCCTGCAAGGTGTATTGGTTTTCCCCTTGTATGCTGGGGATGATATAGGAAGACTTCCGGAAGCTAAGGTTAATGCTGAGGGTAAGGGAGTTAGCATACAGATTCATGACGGGGATCTTAGCATCGAAATCAGTTTTGAGTTTAATGGGCTTGGCGAGGGAACCTTCCTGCATCCAGTGTGGTGAAATGGAAACAGCATTTCATGCGGTTTATTTTTGTGAGGCATTTAGGGAGGTAAGGTCTTGGTTGGAGAGGGTTTTCGTATGATTGGTGGGGGTAATGTATCGACCCTTCGAGTTTTAACGTTAGAAGTGAGAGGGGTCCCAAGGGAGGTGAAAAGGGCGATCATGAATGTGGTAGTGGATTTTCTGTATATTTCCTGGGGAATGAGGGATGCTGGGGGTGGAATTCGAATTAAGGCAATAGCGGTGGGCATATACAGGACTGTTGGTAGGAATAAAATTATTTACGGGGGACAGTGGGGAGTTTGTTTTCCGGAGACCTACCATGAGCTTACGATCAGTAGTCTCCTTCAATTGGCACAGGGATAACTCTATAGGGGACTGGTTTCCTTTCATAGTCAGTTTTTCAAAGGTTAAGGTGGTGTGAGTGTTCGAAGGTTTTTCACGAAAGAGGGAATGGATGGAGTGGAGCGTATGTGACTATGGTAGGGTAGATAACATGCCTTATTTCAGTGTGAAAGGTTTTTCTTTTGTTTAGGAATGTATAATTCATGGCCTTGTTATAAAATTAGGAGGTTTATCATGATAGGCTACAAGCAGAACATAAATCCAGTATTGGCTAATAAATTGTTATGGTACGTATGTTGTGTGTTATGGGTAGGGCTTTTGGGGGGGTCCTACAACATCAGCAATACTGCGTTATTGTTGTTTTTCGGTGGCCAATCTATAGGGCGGCTGTATCATGGATTTTGTATAATTAAGGAATGACCGATTTGGTTTTTATTTTTGTGTATAAGGCATAGAGAAAATATATAAATATGTATAACATATCTTTTTATTTGGCTTTTGTGCATGTTACAACGTTTGCTGTTGTTACAAGAATAGCACAAGGCCACTGTATGCTCGAGTGTGAGCTGCCTTTTATCTACATTGTATGAATGTTGTGTGTTCGAGTGGGGCGTTGTGTGATGGGACGGGTGGATGGGCGTGCATGGAGGTGCACGTGTGTAAATGGTTGTGTTTGGTGTGAAAGTTATGTTCTCAGAGATAATGAAGCTCACTGTGTTTGGTGTTAGCATGTTGTAACAACGCTCAGATGCAAATTTATATAGTCTCTAGAGTTTATTTTTTTCTTTATGGCTTAGTTCATAACATATCAGATGGACAATTTAGTGTTTATTAAAAAACTATTTATGTATCGTAGAATATTTTTTACTTGAGAAATGTAATGACATGTAAATACTTCTCGGAGTGGTGAGTCACTCCAACTTCAGGATATTTATGTGAAATTTGATGAAATTTTAATAAAAGTTAGGATGTAAGCCAACATGTTGGTGATAGTGGCTATTTTATTTTGGGGTGACGGGGGAAAATTTAAGTGTGAAAAGTTTAAGTCATTAACAGTACTAACAACTTTATTGGTAGTTGTTACAAGAGTTTAGAAATATAATAATAACATTGTGTTATAGTTTTATTTACGGCATTGGGAAGTTGGTATTCCTGTATCATCAATGATTATAAATAGTTTTTCCTCAAGTGACAAGATGCGTCAGGATATTTACTAAATTGAGGTTACTTACTGTTATGATTATTCATATTGTTAAATGTGGTTTAGTCTTCAGAGTGTGTATGGGAGTTGGGGGGGTGATGCATCAACTGTGTTGCAACACAGGTTCTTAATACTGCATATTGCACGTATTGAGTAATAGTTATGAGTTGTGTTGTTCGTGTTAATGTCATTAGGATTGGTTTAATATTTTTGTGTTGAGGTTGTAATTTGGGAGTTTTTTGTTAATAGCCCATTCGTGGCCATTATTATTATGCTTTTATTCATCCTTGAATTGTGAAATGTTTTAAATAAAATATAAATAAAATATGACTGTGTCCCGACCTACACATCACCCACGCCACACCCTCGTGGCCTGGACACACATATGACTGTGTCCTGACCTACACATTACCCACGCCACACCCTCGTGGCCTGGACACACATATGACTGTGTCCTGACCTACACATCACCCACGCCACACCCTCGTGGCCTGGACACACATATGACTGTGTCCTGACCTACACATCACACACGCCACACCCTCGTGGCCTGGACACACATATGACTGTGTCCTGACCTACACATCACCCACGCCACACCCTCGTGGCCTAGACACACATGTGACTGTGTCCCAACCTACACATCACCCACGCCACACCCTCGTGGCCTGGACACACATATGACTGTGTCCCGACCTACACATTACCCACGCCACACCCTCGTGGCCTGGACACACATATGACTGTCCTGACCTACACATCACCCACGCCACACCCTCGTGGCCTGGACACACATATGACTGTGTCCTGACCTACACATCACCCACGCCACACCCTCGTTGGCTGGACACACATATGACTGTGTCCTGACCTACACATCACACACGCCACACCCTCGTGGCCTGGACACACATATGACTGTGTCCTGACCTACACATCACCCACGCCACACCCTCGTGGCCTAGACACACATGTGACTGTGTCCCAACCTACACATCACCCACGCCACACCCTCGTGGCCTGGACACACATATGACTGTGTCCTGACCTACACATCACACCACGCCACACCCTCGGGGCCCTAGACACACATGTGACTGTGTCCCAACCTACACATCACCCACGCCACACCCTCGTGGCCTGGACACACATATGACTGTGTCCTGACCTACACATCACCCACGCCACACCCTCGTGGCCTGGACACACATATGACTGTGTCCTGACCTACACATCACCCACGCCACACCCTCGTGGCCTGGACACACATATGACTGTGTCCTGACCTACACATCACCCACGCCACACCCTCGTGGCCTGGACACACATATGACTGTGTCCTGACCTACACATCACCCACGCCACACCCTCGTGGCCTAGACACACATGTGACTGTGTCCCAACCTACACATCACCCACGCCACACCCTCGTGGCCTGGACACACATATGACTGTGTCCTGACCTACACATCACCCACGCCACACCCTCGTGGCCTGGACACACATATGACTGTGTCCCGACCTACACATCACCCACGCCACACCCTCGTGGCCTGGACACACATATGACTGTGTCCCGACCTACACATTACCCACGCCACACCCTCGTGTGTGGAATCAGTACACAAGCTGCACTCCATGCACACCAAACATGCTTCATGCGCCTACGGCCAGCAACCACACACAAGATTGTACAGACAAAGAATGCATACACCATCACCAGCATCAACACCTGGTTCCCCCCTCTGGGAGAACCAACCGTTGGACACCCACCTTCCACAATGATATACGTACCATACTCCACACATACCTGGATCGTACACCTACATGGTCTGCAATACAGAAAACACTAAATGTAACAACGCCACACGTAACCTACTCATGTGGTAAATGTTTCTCCTAGTGATAAATATAGAGACAATACATTTGTAATTCCACCTTAGAAATACAGAGCCTCATACAGCACACCACAAGGTACATTATACTAACATACAACCACATAAGAGGCTCACTGTTGTATAAAAATACAAGAAAACATACATGTTTAAAAGAGAGCTCCATTTTATGCTTACCCACAACCAGGTTTACACTTCATCCCCAATTAACACATTACATGACATGTTCCTGGACACCAAGACACCCACCATCCCCACACACCTCACATCACACCTTCTCTCACCAAATGCACCACACACGCCCACTCATTCCTCAATCATTATTTCCTCATTCATTATTTCCCCTTAAGACTGTCACGCCCATAAGTCCCTGACGCAGAAGCTACGATATCCCTCTGAAAATTTGAAATACCATCTGTCCCCGGTGATGTCCTTATTCCGCCGTTGTGTCCCATAAAATATCGCTCCCTTACCAGCGCACATCTTAAAACCCATGAAGTATACACGAAGTCTGTGACAAGATAACCCATTGCATTTTGCACCGGCACCCCCACCCTCCCACACATCTAAGCTTAACGCTCTTAAAACACTAATCCCACCCCCACCCACCATACATGAAACCCTGCTAAACCACTCCCTCACTGGTTCCAGCCTCGTACAAAAATATACCACATGAAAAACAGTGTCAGTATACACACAACTCTCCTGCACACGACTATTACCCAACACTTTCCCAGATGGTAATATATTGTGGAGAAATTTGAACATTACCTCCCTCACCACAGCCTTCAGTTGTAACCCTTTTAAGCACCCCCATATGTCACTCCATGCATACATGGGATATATACCTTCAACCCTAGCAACCACCTCCCCACCACCCATCTGAGTCAATCTTCCTATCATAACCCTATGTGGGTCCCTTGCAAAAATCAATAAACTCAACATTCCTTCACACACCTGGACATCCCTTCCTCTCACCCAATGCCCCAAATCCCTTCTAACCCATGCCAAGCCTGTGCCTGCAACCTTACCCTCCCTCAAATAACTGTCCTTAACGTGCATACCCAATAACCTTTGATGCAATGCCCTCCTTGGCGTACTGGTAGACACACATCTCTTGACAACCAGTCACAGCCCGAATCCCAAATATATCGATACACACACTTCAACAGACGCTTCTCATCACATGATTCCAAGGAATATATACCCACCACATGCCACAGCTTACCATACAATATCACATTCACCACAATAGCACGCTGGTGTAGCATCAAACCCCTGTACACAATCCCGCCAATCTACCCAAAACCCTATCCACTGTGTCTTTCGAATTCACCTCCCAGCCTCCTGAAGATTTCCCATGTGAACAACCCCACACATCATAATTTGACTTACCAGGGGCCAACCATCTCCCTGCCAGAAAGCTCCACCCACTCTGTCCCCCACCTTCATAAGCATAAACTTTTTCCTATTAATCTTCATCCCCTTCGCCATGCCAAATCTCTCCACCAGCTCATTCACCCTTCGTAAATCCTCAGACCTTCTGAATAGAACCGTGGTGTCATCTACACAGCCCACGATCCCCAGTTCCACAGACACTCTATCCTTCTCCACTCCATCCATTACACCCAATCGCACAGCCCTATAAAACGGGTGCTGGAGCAATGCAAAGAGAAGCTGCAACCCAGGGCATCCCTGCCTTAAGCCCCATTCCATCCTAACAGGTTGACCTGGTCTACCATTCACTTGCACCCTAACCATTGCCTGCTCATACAACACCTTAGCCCAACTGATGATTTCCCTCCCAAACCCCTGTTATTGCATGAACTTCCACAACACCTCGCGCTCCACACAGTCATACGCCGCATGCCAATCTAACGCTAATACCCCACCTTCATTTTCCCCCTTACTTTCATCTATTAACCTGTGTATGATCCCTTGCATTCTCCCACACACATCAAACACCCTGGCACCCCATATTAACCCTCATCTAAAACTCTGTCAAGAACTCTTTTCATCCTATTTTCTAACACTAGCAAAGATCTTGTAATCGTCACACATTAAGGTAATTGATCGATAATCATGCACATATTCATAAAACTCCTTTTTAGGGATCATGACCACCACACCCATTCTCTGCTGTTCCCCCAGCCTGCCTATGGTTTTCATGGAATTAAATAAAAACCACTAAAAATTCACACAAACAGCCCCAGTTTTCCTTGTAAAGATCACAAGGGATACCGTCAATACCAGGCGATTTTCCCACACTCATTCCCTCCACTGCCATCATAATCTCCTCCTCACTTATAGGCCCACCCAAATTCAACCGATCCTTATGCACTAGATTACAACATACCGTTCACCCATTTGACCTAGCGCCTCACAATTAACCCCAACACTTTTACCATGTGTCTCGTACCATGCATCCACATAACAACCCATACCCTCTGCTGACATAAGCACCTGCCCATGACGATACCCTCCAATTGCTCCTGAACCCAAAAGCTCATCAATGCCGTTGCCCTGTAACGTTTCCTCTGCTCTCGTAAGACATACGCTGAAGGACAGTCACCCCATAAGACCTCATCAAGTCCTCCCGCAACACGCCGCACCGCATCAAAATTACGATTTTGAATATCCTTAATCAGTTGTTTCAAACCCTCAAGCTCACCCACCGGATACACTCCCTCCCATATAATATTCCTGTAGTTGACCTTCAAAGTAATGTAAAACCCCTTATTGAAACCGCCGCTCTTCCCTTCCCCGTTTTTGATAAAAATCCCTCACCTTCCCTTTACCAACCTTGTCCCACCACCCAAGGACATCAAACCCCTCCCCAGCCATCAGCCCACCACCTCCTCCAAGCACTCTTAAAACATTCCTTCCCCCCTCTTTGTGCAATAATCCAACATTCACCTTCTAATAACCCCTGAAACGCTTTGGCAATCCCTCCCGATTCAATTCCACCATAACCTCTCTATGATCAGAGAAACTCACATTTAATGCACACATACTGCCCACTCTCACCCCCTGAGATACATAGATTCGATCTAGCTTAATAAACGTATGCATCACCCCACTCACGTCCACCCCTCCCACATCCACTACATTCACACCTCGCAACAAATTCCTAAAAAAAACGAAAAAAACTCCCTCTAGGTTCAACATCTTTATGTCATACTACACAGTTCCAATCACCTCCAATGATCATAATGACTGGCAGCGATCTTAAATGGTAAACAAGGACGTCCCTAAAGAACCTATTAATGCCCATGTCCCCTTTTGCAGGCCCATACACCCCTATGAATCCCACCTGAACCCCCACCCCACATACCATCCACTTGAACCACCAGCCCTCCTCTCTTACCTCACATCTCTGCATGAGAAATGGGCTGGATTCTTTAATTAACAATGCCACACCACCTTTCAGTCATGCAGAACAACCATATTACACCTCATAAACCAGTGATCAACACTTACCTAATGATTTATAGTTTATGTTCCTGCAGGAACACAAGGTCTGGTACATATCTCTTCAAAAATACCTCAAAAACCTTACACTTACCCACTGATTTTCAACCATTAACATTTAAAGCAAGACACTTGAAGGATATAATAGGCCCCTTAATTAACACTCTTAGAACCCAGGCGAAAGCCCCCACACTGCCCCCGCACCTCCCTTTGCATTCCCCTTGCACTTGCTCAATACTCTTCAAGCCACCTGTACCTTTACACGCCACATCATGCCATGCTTTCTTCCAGACCTTGTCCAGTAGTCAAAACATCCTCACTATCTGATATCACAGCCGCCCTCAACCATGGCCTCCTCCTGGGTGTCGGCCCTGTGGACCTCCACTGCCACATCCTGAACCAGCCCCTCACCACACACGTTCTTCTCGTTGAGGCCCCCCACCTCTGCCTCCACCCTCTCGTTATTCAAACCAGCATTGATCATATTAGACGCCGATACATCCAATAATTCATGCAGAGCCTCCTGTATGGAGGCATTCTATCACATCCTGGCAAACATAGACCTTTCCCCGCCCGTCGCAGACACCCAAACCT
>NW_026473694.1:0-10929 GCF_026875155.1 Cherax quadricarinatus | reverse complement strand
GTATACTTAGGGCACGTGAGGGGGGTTTCTTGAGTTTTAATGAACACAGAGTTCCACGAGTCTGGGCCTGGGGCTGAGTGCATGGGCATGTTGTCAATGGCTTTTTTCAAAGTCTATCGGAGTTAGGGTAATGTCGGAAATCTGGCACACATTGATGGAATTTTGAGGCTCATTCATGAAGAAATCATTTGGATTGTCGATCCTCAGACTGAGATTTCAGTATTTCACTCTTTTCCCTTGTTGTCGTCTGTGTAAGTCCCATCCTGTCTGAGTAAGGGCCCGTACTAGATTTGGTATTTGCCTTGTTCTTGTCATATGAAAAGAAATATTTCGATTTTTTTTTCAATTTCACTAGTAGCTTTAAGCTCCTCCTCCCCCTCCTGGTTCTTGTAAGAGTTCTTTAACTTAGTTCGATAGTTTCCACTTCCCTGGTCAGCGCTTCCTTCCGTGTATCAGATATTCAAGCGTTATTGAGGAGCTCAGTGATTCTTCGTCGTCTTCTGTCGAGGGAGCGTCTTTCTTTCACCAGTTTACTACTGCTCTTCTTCTTTCTTATGGGAATATGCCTAGAACATGTGTGTGTGTGTGTGTGTGTGTGTGTGTGTGTGTGTGTGTGTGTGTGTGTGTGTGTGTGTGTGTGTGTGTGTGTGTATGTACGCGCGCTCGTACATACGCACAGGAGAGCATCGGTCGCCACTGGTAGGCAAAAGCATCAGAAAGTTAAATGTTTGTAGAAGACTGTGAGAGTACGAGGGTTCAACTCTGCTAGCTAACAGAGTCGTCAAGTCATCAGCCTGGGCTTAAGTGAACTCACCGGGTGGTGGGGCTGCCTGTTCTGCCTCCTCCTTCTTGTCCTCCTCCTCTTCCTCGTCTTCTTCTTCTTCCTCCTCCACTTCTTCCTCTTCGGCAACCTCCGTATAATCCTCATCCTGTTCATTCTAATCCTCTTCCTCCCCATCCAGTTATTTCCCCTTACATCTTCTGATTTTCATACCTTTTCCCCTTTCTGGTCTTTCCTTGGCTTCCCCTATCTTTATCTCTCTCTTCTGTTCTGATCCTTACCTAACTTAACCTGATCCACTTTTCAGTCTCCTCTTTCTCTTTCTGCTCTTCTTAACCCCTTCCTCTTCCTCCTCCTCTTCCCCCTCTTCCTCTTCCTCTTATTCTTCATCTTCCACCTCTCCTCCTCCTCTTTTTCCTCCCCCTCTTCCTCTTCCTCACCAATTGCTGGGTATGAGAGCACATTTTTCCTGGTGTATGCAGAGTCGCGACTTAAAGCTGAGCTCCAGCTGTAAAATTTTTGTTTGTACGCTGAGAGCGTACCAATGTTTTTCCTTTAGCACGCGTGCGTGCGTTAGTTGCTCGCGTGCGTGCATTAGTTGCCTAGCGTGCTTGTTGTTAGCTCCATTAAGTGCGTATATTAGTTGCCTTGCGTGTGTGCGTGTGTGCGTTTGTACTCCGAGAATTTCTCCAATCGCTTTCATACATACGTACGCTGAAAGCCTTGTGGATTTGACTGCATAGGTGCAAATACCGTGAGATTTATTAATTTAGTGTGTATGTGCACATAACGTGTATACATGAGTGGTTGAGTGCACATCTATGTGCACATGAACGCTTGTACATGAAAAGGATACTGTGCAAGTGGGTCTGTATGTATACATGCATAACAATCCGAAAACGGGGCGAAAGTACATGTACTGTGTATTTTGATATAGAATGTGCAGATTCCAATCCTGCTGTGGACTGGAAGAAATTATGTGTGTGTGTGTGTGTGTGTGTGTGTGTGTGTGTGTGTGTTGGTAGTAGGTTGGCAGACAGCAACCGCCCAGGGAGGTACTACCGTCCTACCAAATGAATGCAAATCAAAAGCCTGTAATTGTTTTACATGATGGTAGGATTGCTGGTGTCTTTTTTCTGTCTTATAAATATGCAAGATTTCAGGTACGTCTTGCTGCTTCTGCTTACACTTAGGTCGCACTACACATGCGGGGCCAGGAGCTGTGAATCGATCCGTGCAACCCCAACTAGGTGAGTACACCCTCTGGGTTTTCTTCTATTTTCTTATAGTTCTTGTTCTTGTTTATTTCCTTTTATCTCCATGGGGAAGTAGAACAAAATTCTTCCTCCGTAAGCCATGCGTGTCGAAACAGGAGACTAAAATGCCGGGAGCAAAGGGCTAGTAAACACCTTCTCCTGTATACTTCATATATATATATATATATATATATATATATATATATATATATATATATATATATATATATATATATATATATATATATATATATATATATATATTATAAATATATATTTATATATATATAATTATATATAATATATATATATTATATATATTATATATATATATATTATATATTATATATAATTATATCTTTCTTCTTTCAACGTACCAGCTGTATCCCACCGAGTCAGGGTGGCCCAAAAGGAAAAACATAAGTTTATCCTTTGAAATTTAGCAATATATACAGGAGAAGAGGTTACTAGCCCCTTGCTCCCGGCATTATAGTCGCCTCTTACAACACGAATGGCTTACGGAGGAAGATTTCTGTTCCACTTCCCCATGGAGATAAGAGGAAATAAACAAGAACAAGAACTAGAAAGAAAATAGAAGAAAACCCAGAGGGGTGTGTGTAAATATATGCTTGTACATGTATGTGTAGTGTGACCTAAGTGTAAGTAGAAGTAGCAAGACGTACTTGAAATCTTGCATGTTTATGAGACAAAAAAAAGGACACCAGTAATCCTACCATCATGTAAAATAATTACAGGATTCCGTTTTACACTCACTTGGAAGGACGGTAGTACCTCCCTGGGCGGTTGCTGTCTACCAACCTACTATCTACATATATATATATATATATATATATATATATATTATATATATATATATATATATATATATATATATATATAATATATATATATATATATATATATATATATGAATTTCAATCATTGGAAACTATATTGTTATTTATTTAATTAAATTTGTGTTGGTCATTCCATTAGTATTCGTTACAGTCACAACAAGAACATATTTACTGAAATGTTTTAGCGTTAAATTAACTAGGATGAGTAGGGAGGTTATATTTATTTTAATATTGGGAGAACAGAGATTCTGAATAACGTGTGTGTGTGTGTGTGTGTTGTGTGTGTGTGTGTGTGTGTGTGTGTGTGTGTGTGTGTGTGTGTGTGTGTTTTGTGGGTGGTTTTTGTGTGTACTCAACCTATTTGTACTCCCCCTATTTGTGGTTGCGGGGGTTCGAGCCCTGGGCTTTTGGGCCCCCCTTTTCCCCGGTTGCTACTGGGACCCTTTTTCCCCCGCTCCATGAGCTTTATAAAACCTCGTTTTAAAAACTGTGTTATTTTCCCTCCCTCCATACGTCATTTTCTAGGCTTTTCCCAGGGCCTTAAAAAATCTATGCCTGAAGAAATATTCCCCTTACTATCTCCTGACTCATTTGTGGTCTTAAACTTCCAATTGTGGCCCTTGTTTCTGTGCCCCCTCCCGGGAAAACACCCTGCCCTTTTGTCCACCTTGTCTTGTGTGTGTGTGGTGTGTGTGTTATGTGGGGTGTGTGTGTGTGTTTTTGTGTGTTTTGTTTTGTTTTGTGTGTTGGTGTGTGTGTGTGTGGTGTGTGTGTGTGTGTGTGTGTGTATGTGTTGTGTGTGTGTGGGTGTGTGTGGGGTGTTGTGTGTTTTGGGGTGTGTGTGTATGTGTGTTTGTGTGTGTGTGTGTGGGGTGTGTGTGGTGGTTTTGAACTAACCTATTTTTACTAACCCCTAATTTGTGGTTGCAGGGGTTTTCCGGATTTAAGCTTTTGGCCCCCGGGCCTTTTCACTGTTTCGCTTCGGGTCCTCTCTCTCTCTCTGCTTCCTGAGCTTTTAATCCCTTTTCTTTAAAACTATGAAAGGTTTCCCTCCCTCCACTACTTAAATTTGTTTAGGCTATTTCACTTGCTGACAACTCTATGACTGAAAAGAAATTTTTCCCAAACCGCCCCTGGGGATTTGTCGAGTCCTAGTTTCCCATTTTGTGCCCCCTTGCCCCTGTGTCCCTCTTGGAAATCCTATCTCCGTCCCCCTTGGGGTTTTTCCCCCCAGTATCTTGTTTTGTCGTTATCATGTTCCCCTGACCCTTCTTGTCCTCCAGTGGGGTCAGTCCCATTTCCCCTTAAACCCTTTTCCCCGTACGGGCATTCCCCCTTTAGCTCTGGGGGCCTTTGCATTTTTGGCCCAAAACCCTTTTTACTTTCTCTAAAATTCTTTACGTCCCTTGGGCCCGGGTGTGGGTTCCAGATGGTGCCTGCAACTCCAGTATGGGCCCAAAATACACAGTTTTTGTTTTCTTGAACGAATTTCCCTTTTTAAAGGGATCGGAACGCTATTTTCAGGGTTGCCCGGCGCCCTATGTGCCCGCAGTTATTTTTTTGATGTGTGCCCCCGGTTTTATGTGCTCGGTGTTATGGTCAACCCAAGGTCTTTCTCCCCGAGTGAGGTTTTTGTAAACTTTGTCCCTTGCCTATACTCGTCTGCGGTTTCTTTTGCCCCCCCCCAATCTTTTGAAATTTGCATTTGGCTTGGGTTGAATTCGAGAAGCCCCGTTCTGGGACCCCATGCAAGCCGTCCAGGTCTCTTTGCAGTTTTTTTTTTGTGTGTGGTGTGGTGTGTGGTGTGTTGGTGTGTGTGTTGTGTGTGGGTTGTGTGTGTGTACTCACCTTTTTTTGTGGTTGGGGGTCGGTCTTAAACTCCCGACCCGGCCTCTTCATGGTTGCTACTGGGTCCTCTCTCTCCCTGCTCCATGAGCTTTATCAAACCTGTCTTATAACTATGTATGGTTTCCCCCCTCCCATTACGTCACTTTCTAGGTATTCCACTGCCTGACAACTCTATGACTGAAGAAATACTTCCTAACATCCTTTAAACTCATCTGAGTCTTCAACTTCCAATTGTGACCTCTTGTTTCTCTGTCCCCCCCTTTGGGGAACACCCTGTCTTTGTCCACCTTGTCGTTTCATGTTTTCCCCGACCCTCCTGTCCTCCAGTGTCGTCAGACCGATTTCCTAAACCCTTTTCCCTTCTGTGTGTGTGTGTGTGTGTGTGTGTTGTGTGTGTGTGTTGGTGTGTGTGTGTGTGTGTGTTTTGTGTGTGTGTGTGTGTGTGTGTGTATGTGTGTGTGTGTGTATGTGTGTGTGTGCGAGTGTGTGTGTGTGTTTTGTGTGTGTTGTGTGTGTGTGTGTGTGTGTGTGTGTGTGTGTGTATGTGTGAGTGTGTGTGTTTTTACTCACCTATTTGTACTCACCTATTTGTGGTTGCAGGGGTCGAGTCTTAGCTCCTGGCCCGCCTCTTCACCGGTTGCTACTGGGCCCTCTCTCTCCCCGCTCCATGAGCTTTATCAAACCCGTCTTAAAACTGTGTAAGGTTCCTGCCTCCACTACGTCATTTTCTAGGCTATTCCCTGCCTTACAAAACCCTATGACTGAAGAAATACTTCCTAATATCTCTCTGACTCATTTGTGTCTTCAACTTCCAATTGTGGCCTCTTGTTTCTGTGTCCCCTCCCTGGAACATTTCCCGTCTTTGTCCACCTTGTCTATTCCACGCAGTATTTTATATGTCGCTATCATGTCTCCCCTGACCCTCCTGTCCTCCAGTGTCGTCAGGCCGATTCCCCTTTAATCTTTCTTCATAGGACATTCCCCTTAGCTCTGGAACTAACCTTGTGGCAAACCTTTGTACTTTCTCTAGTTTCTTGACGTGCTTTATCAAGTGGGGGGTTCCAAACAGGGGCTGGGATACTCCAGTATGGGCCTGACATACACGGTGTACAGTGTCTTGAACGATTCCTTACTAAGGTATCGAATGCTGTTCTCAGGTTTGCCAGGCGCCCCTATGCTGCAGCAGTTATCTGATTGATGTGTGCTTTCCGGAGACATGCTCGGTGTTATACTCACCCCAAGATCTTTCTCCTTGAGTGAGGTTTACAGTCTTTTGGCCACCTAGCCTATACTCTGTCTGTGGTCTTCTGTGCCCTTCCCCTATCTTCATGACTTTGCATTGGCAGGATTAAATTCGAGAAGCCATTTGCTGGACCAGGTGTCCCGTTTTGTCCAGGTCTCTTTGAAGTCCCTGCCTGGTCCTCCATCAGATTTAATTCTCCTCATTAACTCACATCATCTGCAAACAAAGGGGCACTTTGAGTTTTAACCCTTCCATCATGTCGTTCACATATACCAAAAAATAGCACTGGTCCTAGGACCGACCCCTTGGGACCCCGCTCGTCGCAGGTGCCACTGGACACACATTACGTACCATGACTCGTTGTTGCCTCCCTGTAGGTTTTTCCTGATCCATTGCAGTGCCCTTTCCTGTTTATTACCTTTATGCTCTAGCTTCTGCACTAATCTCTTGTGAGGAACTGTGTCAAAGGCCTTCTTGCAGTCCCGAAGATGCAATCAACCCACCCCTCTCTCTCGTGTCTTACTTCTGTTATTTTTCAAAAAACTCCAGAAGGTTTGTGACACGGTTTTCCTTCCCGTGAACCCGTGCTCGTTGGCATTTATACTTTGTCGTTCCAGGTGCCCCACCACTCTCCTCCTGATAATCTTCTCCTTTAATTTTGCTTACTATAAAGTCAGGGGACACAGGTCTATGGGTTTAGGGGCCTCTTTTCTGCCCTCCTTTTTTAAAAAGGGGAACTACTTTTTGGCCGTTTGACTTTTGGTGTGTGGTGTGTGTGGGGTGTGTGTGTGTGTGTGTTGGGTGGGGTTGTGTGGTGTGTGTGTGTGTTGTGTGTGTTTGTGTGTTTTGTGGGGTGTGTGGTGGGGTGCGTGGGGTGTGTTGCGTGTGTGTGTGTGTGTTTTGTATTTTGTGTATGTGTGTGTGTGTGTGTGGGGTGGTGGGGGTGTGGGGTGGGTGTGTTGTGTGTGTGTGTGTGTGTGTTTTTGTGTTTGGGGTGAGGGGATGGGTGAGAGCCAGAAATGGATAACTTCATTATCCAAAAACCTTTTTTTTCCTCATACAGTAGATCCCTTTATTTCCCATAACGTTTCTTACACTGATCTTTATTAAGTCAAGTTTAAAGCCACTGAGTGGGCAAAAGAAGTTCTCTTGAATTAATGTATTAAATTTGATCTAATTATTATTTTATTTTCCTAAAAAAGGGAAGCTCAAAATCTGGGGGGGTTTATACAGCGTTGGACTTTTTAAAATTCCCTTTGGTTAAAATCAGGGGCTGAAAGGTGGGCTTCTGCCCCTTGGATCAGGCATTTAGGTAATAAGTATTTCAACGCTGGTTGTTTGATGGGCTCAGTTCCAAAAAACTGGATTACGTTCTCCTTCCAGGGATCAAACCCCAAAGGGCAGCTGTTTGAAAAATTTTACAAAAATTTTAGAAAATTTGGAAAATTTGTTGATGGGGGATATTGCCTGTTAAACTGAGTGGGGGTTTGGCAGCCCTTTCCCTTTGTCCGGGGATCCCTTGCCAGGTGGGAAGTTGAAAGGGAAAAGGGGGACACTTTTGAGTGGGTCCTCTACCTCGTAGCCTGTGGGGTTGAAATGTCTGGCATTTTTTGTGGTTTGTACTTTGCGGGTTTGGGTGCTAAACCCGAATGGGGTATGACTAACAAAGAGAGAGAAGAGAGAGAGAGGAGAGAGAGAGAGGAAGAGAGAGAAGAAGAGGAAGAGGGGAGAGAGAGGGGAGGAGAGGAGAGAAGAGAACGAGAGAGAGATAAGGGTGCCCCCTTTCCCGGGCCCACGGAAATAGGTTTTGGGCATTGTGTAGGGGTCAGGAAAGGCTCACAAACGAACAGGTTTTTTACCCTGGCTGTCATCGCATCTGGGGGTTTCCCCGCCTCTCATGCCCCCAAAAACCACCCACTGATCCATCTATGTTTCTATTATCCCAAAAGTTTTTCCCCCCTTTTATTTTTCCTTTGTCCAAAGGGCCACGTTATTTTTTATTATAATTTTATTTTTATTATTATTATTATTAAATTATTTTTAAATTTTTATTATTAAATTTTTAAATTTTTATTATTTTATTATTATCACTTTTTTTTTATTTAACGCTCATTCTCCCACAGAAGGTTTAAAGGGGACCCTATTTAAAGGGAAAAGAATTTACAATCATTCATTCAATAGCTGTCCCTTTTCAGTAGGTTTCGATAAACAAATTTTTAAAAACTTTTACCAAAAACATCCCACCCCTTTTTTGGGTGACCCAACCCCGGGATTGGGGACCTGACCGGTAGTCAATTTCTATAGAACCCCACACTCACACATTCCTGTCCGCCCTGCGATATTTCCCAGTATCTTGCAGGTTGTGTTTATTTTCCACTTTCGTTTGCTTGTGCAGTGCCCTGAAACCCAAAATAGGGCCCTTTTGTTCGGGAGAAGATTCATTTCGATGACGAAAAAAAAATTAACTTTTTTTTTTAGAAGGAAAAAAAAAAAAATTTCATTTTTCCCGAAAAACAAGGGTGTACTTCCCCCCTCCTTAATAAAATCTCTGACAAGGAACAACGTTTTTGCTCTTCAGGGGAGCGAAAAAAATTTCAACAATAAAAAAGTCACTTAGTTGCATTTGGTTGGGTTTCTTTACTTAACATATTTGGGGGGGTTTAAATTTTTCCAATATTAAAAAAAAAAGTCCCCTGCGGAAACCCCACAAAACAAAAAAAATTTATTTTTTTTGTAAGAGTTACAATGTGTGTTTTTCATTTCACAATTTGAATTTGGGTCAAAAAAAGCCACTATCATCCCCGGGGCATGATGCTTCCCGAGTACTTTATTAATAAATTGCATATGGGTACGAATAAGCAAAAAAATTTTCAACCCAGATATAAGTAATTGTAAGTAGCCGCCTGCAAACATTTGTTTTGGTTTGTTTTTGTTTTGGTGACGGTGAAGCGGGCAACAGGTGCGAAAAGTCCCCCCTTTTTAGTCAAGTGTGCCATGGCCCCGGCCCACTGACCCCCATCATCGGGAAGAAGTTCTCTTTAAAATATCAAAGGCGTTTATTCCAACAAGATGTTAAATTAAACAATGTACAACATCTGGGATCTTTTCTACGTAGACTTTTTCCCCAAACCAGAGGCGGGGGAAAAAGTCGACATAATAAGATCCCCAGATTTTGCACATGTCATAATTTATCAACCCCTGCATTTTTTTTTTTCCCAGAATTGCCAAAAGGTCATTTTTATATGTTGTGTATTTTGTGTACCGGAAAATACGGTACTTAAAAGAATTGGATTCCAAACACGAAAAGGCTCTCTTATAAAACATTGGGGAAAAATTTTTGGATTTTCTAAATTCAGCATGTTAAATTTGAATAAGCAAAAATTTGTGTAAAAAATTGATGCTTTTTGACCCTTTCGAGAAATTTCGAGGGGGGGGGAGTAGAAGACTCTGGGGACGTGGGAGGGGGGGCCCCTTAAATATGTCAGTATTCAAAAATTTTCATAAGTCAAGCCTCGTGACAAGAAATCAGCTGGATTTTCGTCAAATTTTTAAATTTTTTACTTTATTTTATTTTTCACAAATAACTCAACCCGCAAGGTCACAAAGCGCCAAACGGTGAGGGATGTCAAAAAGAGGGGGAAAAATGCAACAGAAAACAGAAAAAGTCTAAAGTTAAAATTAAATCTTTAAATTTTTTTAAAGGGGTGGATGGTAACCAGCCAAAGGTCTCGGTCAAAAACCAAAAGTTCCCCAAGCAGGTCATCATATGACTAAGACCCGCGTCAGGAAACACTTGCCTGTTTACTGGCAAACCTACTTAAAGTAAAACAAACTAACGGGGTAAGCTAAATTATGTAATAAACCGCTTTAATCAAAACGTCAAAGAGCGCATCTGCGTACATGTGAGTCTTTGAGGAAGAGGGAGGAAAAGGGGGACAACACCCGCCCTGGACAATAACGGAAATGAATTCTGATGAGCTCCGGTAAAAGGGACAAGAAGTAAGAGGTGTGGGTTGTTAGTGGGACTGGATGTGGGGAGAGAGAGAAAACACCTGCTACCCCCTCCATGCAGCTTCCCTTAACCCCGGAGAACTGGGCCCGTTTTCAAATTAAAACAAAAGGGGGTCTCTGACGGAGCCTTGAAAGTAGAAACACGACGACATGTACTTAGAGTAATTGCTTTGGAAAAAGGAAAACACATGAAGAAGTGATGATAGATATGATAATAAAAAAATAATAATAATAATAAAAAATAATAATAATAATAATAATAATAATAATAATAATAATTAAAAAAAAATAAAAATATATAAAAAAAACAAGCTTTTATTTCTACAAGTACAAATACAAAAGTATACAGGCCTAGCGACATCAATTAAAATTTTACTTCAATTAGGAAAGCCCCTTGTTATGCAAACATTTTTGGGGAAATTGGGTCACGTTTAAGCGGCTCACATCAGGGGCTTTTCCCCGGTACCTATCTGCGCTAAGTGAACAGGGACAGCGGGGGCAAGGGGAAAAAGTCCTAATGTTTTTCCCCCGGGCAGGGGATCGAACTACGGGCCTATTGTGTGAGCTGTTGTGCAGCAACGGGATATGAATTCGAAGAACACACCTGCGGCCCCCTAAGAAAAGTGTGACAAAATTTTGAGTAAATTTAAATTTCCGAGCACGCCTTTAAGGGAAAAATGTGATATCCATGACTTCTCGTAAAAGGGAAGCCCCAGAAAAACTGACTGTGGGCAGACTGGACTGGGGGGAAACCCCACGGGAATAAAGGGGAAATCAGGGGGCACACGAGGTAGCCCCCCCCGAGGCTACAGCATTTGAATGGGTTAGACACTTATGGTATTTGGGCAAAATCACACTTATAAAGATACAAATTTTCCTAGCAAGTAAAGAAGCGAGACCTTAAAAACTAATGAAAACAGAAGTGCAAAATAG
>NW_026473693.1:0-11108 GCF_026875155.1 Cherax quadricarinatus | reverse complement strand
TAGAGTTGAGACAACCTGAGGATTTTCTATTATTTATACTTCTAGATATGAACCCAAGAATTCTGTTAGCTTTATTGCGAACACTAATGCACTGTTGTCTTGGTTTTAGATTACTGCTAACAGAACTCCTAAATCCTTTGCAGTCAGTAGTATTAAGATCTACATTATTTAGTTTATATGTGGCATGGTTATTTACCTGTCCAACATTTAGAACTTTGCATTTGTCAATAATAAACTGCATCTGCCACTCTCCGACAATTGCATCAGTCTATTCAAATCATCCTGGAGTGCTCTAGTGTCCTCATTAGAATGAATTGGACGGCCTATTTTGGTGTCATCAGCAAATTTGCTTATGTCGCTATTTATTCCCACACCTATGTTCTTTATGTAAATTGTGAACAACAACGGGCCCAACACTGACCCCTGAGGAACACCGCTTGTGACGTGCCCCCATTCTGATTTCTCCCCATTTATGCAAACTCTCTGCTGCCTATTTGTCAGCCATGCCTCTATCCAGGAAAAAAATTTCTCCTCCTATTCCGTTTGCCTTAAGTTTCCTCAATAGCCTTTGGTGTGGAACTCTGTCGAAAGCCTTACTGAAGTCCATATACACAATATCATATTCATTACCATGATGTACCTCCTCAAACACCTTAGTGAAAAAATTTAGTAAATTCGTAAGACAGGAACGCCCCTTTGCAAAACCGTCTTGAGATTCATTAATCAATCTGTGCCTATCAAAATGGCTAAGAATTGCTTCGGCAATTATTGATTCCATAAATTTTCCCACTATGGAGGTAAGACTTATTGGTCTTAGTTCGAAGCCAAGGGCCTGTCACCTGCCGAGTAAATAGGTATTACATTTGCCATTTTCCACTTATCAGGCACTATGCTAGTTTGTAGCGATATGTTAAAAAGATTAGCCAAAAGTATGCTGAGTTCCTCTTTACATTCCTTTAACACACTTGCAAACAGTTCATCAGGGTCTGGGGATTTGTTAGGTTTTAGTTTCTCCATTTATCTGAGGACCATGTCACTAGTTACCGCAATCGTACATAGTTTATTATCATCCTGTTCTACATAATCTATTATTTCAGGAATATCGCTAGTAATTTCCTGGGTGAAAACTGGGAGGAAGTAGGTACTGAGAATTTCACACAAATCCTTATCACTGTCAGTGATTTGACCAGAGTTACTCTAAAGTGGGCCAATCTTGTCCCTAATCTTACATCTGTATACCTGAAAGAACTCTTTTGGGTTAGTCTTTGAATCCCTTGCGACCTTAGCCTCATAATCCCTTTTTGCATTTCTTATTCCTTTCTTTATTTCTCTCTTTAATTAGATATAATGATTTCTTAACTGTCCATCCCCTTTTTTGATACGCCTATATATGCCTCTCTTTTGACCAACGAGATGTTTTAATCTATTGTTCATCCATTTAGGATCATTTTTGTTAATCTAATTTCCCTACTTGGAACAAAAGTTGTGTGGGCAGCTAGCTCCACCAGCACTAATCTATAATAACGATAATGCTGCTCCACCAGCACTAATCTATAATAACGACAATGCTGCTCCACCAGCACTACAATATAATAACAACAACGCTGCTCCACCACCACTAATCTAAATTAAAACAACGCTGCTAGACCATCACTACTCTAAAATAACAACAAGGATGATCCACCAACACTACTCTATAATAACAAGAAAGCTCCACCAGCACTACTCTGCAATAATAACGTCGAGCCAGCTCGACCAGCACTACTCTATAATAGCAACACAGCTCCACCTACAATGTGATATAATAAAAAGGCAGCTCCAACAGCATATTAATAACAAGGAAGCTCCACCAGCACTATAATAACAAGGCAGCTCCACCAGCACTATAATAACAAGGCAGCTCCACCAGCACTATAATAACAAGGCAGCTCCACCAGCACTATAATAACAAGGCAGCTCCACCAGCACTATAATAACAAGGCAGCTCCACCAGCACTATAATAACAAGGCAGCTCCACCAGCACTATAATAACAAGGCAGCTCCACCAGCACTATAATAACAAGGCAGCTCCACCAGCACTATAATACAAGGCAGATCCACCAGCACTATAATAACAAGGCTGCTCCACCAGCATTATAATTACAAGGGAGCTCCACCAGCACTACAATAACAAGGCAGATCCACCAGCACAATAATAACAAGGCAGCTCCACCACAATAATAACAAGCAGCTCACCAGCACTATATAACAAGGCAGCTCCACCAGCACTATAATAACAAGGCAGCTCCACCAGCACTATAATAACAAGGCAGATCCACCAGCACTATAATAACAAGGCTGCTCCACCAGCATTATAATTACAAGGGAGCTCCACCAGCACTACAATAACAAGGCAGATCCACCAGCACAATAATAACAAGGCAGCTCCACCAGCACAATAATAACAAGGCAGCTCCACCAGCACTATAATAACAAGGCAGCTCCACCAGCACTATAATAACAAGGCAGCTCCACCAGCACTATAATAACAAGGCAGCTAATTCTCAGTAGTAGTAACCAGTTACCAGTCTCAGTAGTAACCAGTTACCAGTAACCGTCCGTTGACTCAACGACCAACCGTCTTGAGTCACGGTCTCCATATTGTGCTGAGCTGACACTATTTCAAAACACCCACTACGGGGTACTGGCCAGCCGCCTAGTCAGTTTTACGAGTATAGCCAAGGAGATAGGTAATCGGCTGCGGGCTCTGCCCACATAACATTTTAATTATCGTAAAACAGCCTACGTGAGTATTTTTTCCCTTTAAATCCCGTATCGAACTCCCACATAAATAAATGGTGTCCCAGCGGGGTTTGGAGGTGGATTTACTTTTTTTAAGGGAAATTTTAAAGGCTTTTAAAGGGATGTTGTGAGTACCCCGGCAGGGTAAAAGGTGGTCCCCACCCACCAGCTATCCCTCGCGCCCCCCACCTAAACCCAGCAGCCTACCCCCCTCAAACCAAATTGCCTGCAAGCCTGTTGCGGGCCGTTTCAACCCTTCCCTGGCTTGTTCGTGTGCTAATTGCTTAAAATCCCCGAGGGGTTTGACCCGGTTTGGGGGCAATTAAGCCAGTCTGTAAGCCAGATTGGAAGGAACGCCGGTCAGCCTTCATCCGGGCCTGTCTCCTGTCACCCAAATCCCTCCCCCTTTCTTTTGTCCCTTCGTTAACGTCCCCCCAAGTCACCCTTTCTCTTTTGGGGTAAGCCAGCACCCAACCCGTTTTCAAACCCCACCCTGAGAGAGGAAGTAAGCCAGAAAGAAAGAAGAAGCCAAGCTCCTCGGGGTATTGTTTATTTCGTTTGTGCTCCCTGTTGGTTTGCTAAGAGTGGTTTTTACCATTCCTGTGGCATAGAGTGGGTGGTGGGGTGCGGGGCAGACCCCCAGCGTCCCCCCCCACCATTTATCCCCCCACCCGGGCGTGGCGGCAGTTACCCCAGCGAGAGTCACACCCCCATCACCAAAACCACCCATCCACTCTTTTCCTGGGTTTTTTGCCCCCTTTTTCCGGGCCCTGTACTTTTTTGGCCCCAACATAATTGGTCAAGAGATTTTTGTGTTGCCAAGGATAAACCCAGTTATGTGAGTTCGCCCTAGAAAGCAAAAATTCTTTCACGAAAAACCATTTGGAAGGGGGAAGGGGGAAGAAACCCCCCCAACCCAGGACAATTTCTTCCCCCTTATCACCGGTAATCACCCGTCTCCTACTCCCGACTTAAAGTGAAAATTTTTCTTGAGACATTTTTTTTGGGTTTTTAAAGGGCTTTTTGCGTGTGGGGAGAAAATTTTAGTTTAAATTGTTTTTTGTATTTTAACCCCCGTGTTTTTCATTTGTAAAACGCGGGTTTCTTTAACTCAGTTTTTTTTAAAATATTTTTCAGTGTTTTCATTTAAAATTTTATTCTGCTTGTTTTTTTTTAATGCTACCCCTGCCTGAAGAAAAGTTTTAATTGTGTGGGTTTGTCCCCAGTCGGGCCCACTCTGTGTAAAAGTAAATTCATTTTTTTTTATTGTTTTTTTCACCCTTTGGTATTTTTGCATTTGATTTTTAAAACCCCCGTATCCCCAAATTTTCCTTTTAAATTTCTATGTGTGTCATTTTTTTTGTATCCCCGCAGTGTTTTTCCCTTTAAAATTTTTTTTTTGGGCGGGACTTTTGAAAACCTTATTTTTGCCAGCAAAATTTTTGCCCCTTTCCCCCAGTCAAGCAAGTTTTTTGTTGTATCAGTCCCAGCAGGATTTTGTTTGTAAGAATTTTTTTTTTAAAATGAAGTGTGTTTGGTCATGTAAGTTTTTTATTTTCCCTGTTTTGTTCCTGTTTTTTTAATTTTTTTAATATTTTTATATTCTTGAACAAATTCACTTTGGTTGTAATTTCAAATTATTTAACGAAAACAGTGTTTTCCCTTACTCTCCCTTGAGAAAATTGTTTTGTCTAATTTACAATTAAGATTTTAAAGTGTTCAATCATTTTATTTTTTTTTTGATCTTCATAATTTTAAATTTCAATTATTTTATTTGGTTTTCCCGTCACTTTTTTACTGCCCAAATGATTATTTTTTATACTTTTTTTGTTGAAATTTTTCTGAAGTGAAATTTTTTTTGTTGAAAATGTTCTGCCCGTGAATTCTTTTTTTTTTTATTGATATTTTTTAAATTATATTTTAAATTTTTTTCCCATCATTTTTGGAAAATATTTAAAAAACCCAGTTTAAATTTAGTTTAATTTTTTTTTACTTTCACATTGATTTAAAATTTTTTTAAAATTAAATTTTTTTATTAGCCCAAAAGGTTTAAAGGGAAGCCCCTTTTGAATTTAATTTTAGTCTCCGGGAATATTTTTACTTGTTTTATTTCAATTTTAAAATTTTTTTTTTTCTTCTTGGTCAATTTGGGCCTTTAAAAAAATTTTAGTTTTTCTTTTCTTCCCTTTCAGTGTATTTAGAAAAATTTTTCTGCAGAATTGTTGTATATCCCTTTTTATTTCCCAAATTCCCAGAATTTTATTTCATTTTTATTGTTTATTATTTTTGGCCCTTTTTTGTTCTCGTGCTACTTTGCCCTTAGTCTCACATACCGTTTAAATGATACTTTGTGAAAAGTCGGGCATCAGGGCCTTCAGGCTACTAAATGCTGGGGCCCCGTCATCAGTCCCCCACGTTCCTTAACCGGCTGCAGACCGACTCAGACAAGAGTTTTTTTAGTTTTTACTCGTGATTCCTTTTATCGTTACCCTTTATTCAATGGCCATGTACTTTGTCTTGAAAACAAAAGGTTTGCAGCCATTCGTTTCCCCGTGTAGTGCCCTAGCTGAAGGTCCTCCTTAAAAGGAAAGCCTTATCAGATTGTAAAGAAGTCTTTAAAACGACTCCTGCTGCTGTTTTACGTTTTTGTTTTCCCTTTTTATGCGAGACTTCGGAATTCTTTTAAAGGGGGTAAAAATTGGGAACTGATTCGTTCTTTCCCTTTTCCCAAATAAAAAAAAGCTGATCCAATGTCGTTCTTAGGGGAAAAAAATGAATGTTTCCCCCCATGAGTAAAGAATTTGTTGAGTGCATTTGCTGTTAGATTAGACAAAATTTTAAACATTTTTTCCCAAAGCTGCAAAAATTTATCTTTTTCCCCGAAGAGGCTTTTTCCATTTTACAGAATCAATTTTCTAAAATAAAAGTTTTGGAGCAATTAAAAAATAATGCCAAATGCTTCTTTTTGGTGTTATTTTGGGGTTTTCCCCCAAAATGTAACCCATTGGGAAACCCCTTTTCGCCCCCAAAAAAATGTGTTCCTTTTGCCCCCCGGGTATTTTTGTATTAAAAAATTTAAAGTCACAAAAAATTGGGCCCCAGTCTGCACACCTTTGTTTTCCCAAAGGGAAAAACGTGTCGTCAAACCCTTTAAAAGGGTCCAAAAAAACCAGTGTTTCAGGTCGTTATACAAATCGTAGATTTTATAGTACATTCGTAACTAGTCGGCGGAAATTTTTTAAAAATGTGGTTTCCCTTTGGGCAAATTCAATTAATTTGTTGTAGTTATCCCAAAAGAAATTTTTATGAAGAAGAGTACTCAATCTTCCCTTTCTGTCTTTTCAAAAGAAAAACATGGGCTGCCCCTTTTGGTGAAAAGCTCTTAAAACCTTGGGACTTTTTTATCTTTCGTGGTCGTTACAAACCCCCAGCCCCCTCCAATTAAAAAGATCTCGTGGTTTTAAAAAACCCAAACCCCGGCTCAATTTATTTCACTTCCAAATCACCAGAACCCAGGCCCCGTTTTATTTGGGGGGAATTTTTTACGCCCCAGTCAAAACCCGGGGGGCCCATGGTGGGCAGTTTGGTGATAATGAGTAACCCCATCCCCTTCACAACTCCCTTTTAAGGGCCCTTTAAACAGTCTCGAGAATGACAAACCCTTTCCCAGGTTTTTGCCCTTTTAATTGTCTGGGCAAAAGATGATTTTTGGGGGGGGAGTAGAACAATCTTTTTTTGGTTTACAATCCCCCCTTTTTTTTTGCAAAATTTTAAATTCCAATGCAACCCTTTGGCCCCATAGTGCAAGTTTTGTTTATAATGCGCCCGTTTAAATGTTATGGTCTGGTGCCAAAAAATTTTTTGGGTTTGGGGGGGGTTTTTTTTTAAGGGATAAGAGTTACGACAGGGTCCTTCTTGTAGCCCCGATCCTGGTCCTCCCTTAGTGGAGTTTGGTTTCACCTGCGTGTCCGGGTACGTGCCCAAAACCTTTTTATCAAGGGTAGAGACTTCACTTTTTCCCTTCCTTGTTGTCGCCCAGATTATTTCCCTGGTGTTTTACGGGGATTTGTTTCATGCGAGACTTACGCATTGTGCTCGACCCTTATCGTTGGCTGCACAATTGCGATTTGATCGTTCCATTCGGGGGTTACCAGTTGGATCAGAAATCTTTTAATGCTGCAGAGTTTGTTGACGGATTAACCCTTACAAGAAATGCATTTCCGTAGCTCCCCCAAGCGGTAGGCATGGTAATTTGTCACTCCCTCAGTGTTCCCCTATACTTCAGAATTGCAGGATAGGATGCCTCAATTTGTCCAGGACGCCGATTCCCTTGAGTGTAAAACCCTACCCCTGAATGCCTGCTAGTTCGAGTAGTGTTTCTCCACAGGGGACGCCTTTTTTGGGAAAAATTACTTGCAATGTAATGCATTCGTTGAGTCACAGCCGTTGCAGAAAGACGTTTCTGTTGCGGCTGTGCTTCATAGGTGTCTGTAGTTGCCCCAGTTTCCAGTGGGAAAAGCCCTATTTGACAGTGATTCTGCAAAGTAAAAGGTTATTTGTTAAAACCACCCTTTTGGGTTGAAAGAGATAGTAAAAACCCTTTTTCCCCGGGCCCAACTTCGGTCACAGTGTTCCCCTTAGAAAAAATCCCATTTTTTTGACTTGTTCACTACCCTTCCCGTTAGGTAGAGGTGAGTTGTCACTGCCCGTGGGTCGGTGCTATTTCTCCCCGGGGGAGCCCCTTCCACTCACTGGATAAATTCTGTTCCACCATTTTGAGGAGAAAGACTTAGCTCCCATGACTTCCCGAAGTCAAGCGTTTTACTCTGTTGAACAACGTAGAAAGCCTTGCTTTTCCAGGTGAGAATGGGTATAACGAACTTATTGTCCCACGTTTTAATTGAAAATGGTCTTGCATTACATACCTGCGTAAGAATGCCCCATTCACAAGTTGCTGTGCAGAAAAATGTCAATTAAAATGTTGATGTGGAGTTTTGCACCTAGCAATTCCCTTGGAAAGCACCCCTTTTATAGTACCTAAGAAAGGTGGTATTGGGTCGTAATTGTTTTGGAGTTAAAAAGCAAAAAAAAACCTTCCAGATCGCTTTCCCCCCTGAAGGGTGATCTTTTACGTAATATTTGGGGTAACAAAATTTTTCAAACCCTAGATTTGTTCAAGGGTTTTGGGAAGTCCCCCTTTCACGAGGCAGCAAGAATAACGCATTTTTCCTAAGGTTTATCACTTCCCCCGTTGGGGTTTGGTTCGTTTCCCCTATCCGTTTCAAAAGGGATGACTAAAATTTTTAGAGGGTTTAGGTAATGCACTTATGGTTTTACTTTGTGGTAATCGTCAGTCTAAAGAGTGGATACACTTTAAAAGACTTGATGTAGTACTTTGGTAAGCTTGAAGAAGCCATTTAAAGCAAAAATGTCAAAATGTCAAATTTTTTAGATCAGAAATTTAAATTTTTTGGTAGTAGTACTCCTGAGGGGTTTCGATGACAAGTAAAATAACTGCAAAATTTTAAATTTTTTCCCAACTCCCAAAAAAGCTGTGCGTAAGATCTTTGTGGGCTTAGCAGGTTTTTTTAGTTCTTTTTTGCCAATTTTTCTTCCCAAATGTTTCCCTAACTGAGTTGCTTAAGAAAGATGCTCCTTTTGTTTGGACCTTCCGTCAAGAAAAGAGCATTTTCCAAACTCTAAAAGAAAAGCAAAACATCTGCTCCAATTTTGAATTTCCAGATTTTTCTAAGCCTTTTCTATCTGACAACTGATGTTTGTTCAATTGGCATAGGTGCCGTACTAGTCAGAAGCCCGATGCAAGTAAAAACGCAGTTGCATTTTGCTAGCCGAGTCCTTACGAAGGCTGTGAACGAAATTTTATACAGTAACTGAGCAAGAAGCTTTAGCAATAGTATGGTCTTTAAAGCACTTCGAGACATTATTTATCAGTACTTGTTCATGTTTGACAGATCATGCTCCATGTTACCCTTATTCCAGAACAAACAACCTACGGGAAGGTTAGCTAGATGGACCTTGACTATCAAGAGTTCAATCCCACCTTTGAGCATTTACCTGGCAAGTCAAATGTAGTCGCAGATGCCTTATCGCGACATGTTAGTATAGTAACTGCAGACCTCCATTTAGTGTGAAGATGTAAAGAATGCTCAACGAACAGACCCTGTGGTCTGGTGTGATTCGATTCCTGCTCCAGGAAGATCTTTTCTGAATGTGAAGCCACCAGCACCCATCAGTGACTTTGTCTGAACCAAGAATTACTGTATCGAACAGCAGAGTTGGGTACTCCTAGCAAAAAGAGTATACCAGTTAGTAATTCCACAGTCCTAGTGAATGTAGCTTTACAGTAGTTTCACGATGTACCAGGTTTTTGCAACCCTGGTATGGATCGTTCAGTAAAACAAGCCAGATTGAAATACTTTTGGCCTCGTATGGCAATGATATTTCTGAGTATGTTAGGAAATGTGTGTCTGCATGCAAATTTAAAAACAATGCTAATGGTCCCAATCCAATCCAAGTGTATCCAACTACTAGCGAACCTTGGGAAAGAGTTGCGCTAGATTTGTTAACTAATTTCCATGTTCCCTCCAGGTAACAAACTTCTGTGTTATGGTAGACCCTTTCACCAGATATTGCGAGTTAGTTCCCATTGCAGACAAGACTGCCGAGACAGTAGCTAAAGCGTTTAAAGAACGCATTATTGCAGGCATTACCACCCTAAGTCCCCAGTAACAGATAACGGAGGTGAATTCTGTAATGAAATTCTTGAAAAATTTGTTTTACACTTGTACAAGATCACTTAATCACCATTTTTCCTCATCATCCTGCCAGCAATGGGTTAGCGGAACGAACCAATAAGAAAGTACTTGATGTATTGAGAGCCCCTATCAATCCCAATAGTGAAAAATTGGGATGAAGTTATACCTGATGTGCCCGTGTGTATAAATTTGCTTACAATGTTTCTATAGGTGACACTCCACATTATGCATTGTATGGTGTAGATAAACGTTTGCCTTATGAGTTGTTTTATTCTAATCCGAAACCAAATTACAACCCTGATGTTTCGTAGCAACTCGTCCCAGCTTAGCTAAAAGTGTTTTTAGAAGAATCCGTGAAACACTTCATAAATCAACAGCTGAATTCACAAGAGTCGCAAACACTCGATCAAAGCCATCCAAAATCAAAGTAGGTTCGAGAGTTATGCTGACTAATTTTAAAAAAAACGTCTGCTATGCCAAAGCTTGATCAAAGGTTTGTTGGTCCTTATAGAGTAGTTGAACTTTCACTGGAAAAAGTATAAGGTTAGAGAGATTAGTATGGTCAGTATAAAGAATCGCATTTGGATCATATGAAGTTAGTATGTGATGATAATGATGTTCCAACCAGGACTAATGTGACAGACTCTGACAATCCTCCCGTCCTGTACTTCTTTCTGTTACTCAGTCAGATGATCAACCTGAATGTCGTTATTCCCTACGTACACGCAGGTATTGAGAAATCCTCAAGTATCATTTGTAACTTCCAATTCAGATTTGCCTCAAATACAGCATGAGTTAAACCAATGCTACAGAATTTGATCCTCCCAGAGATGACACCTTTGCATATGCCAATCTTACCCTAGCAGAGTTGGGGTTAAATGTAAAACCTGTATAGATGAATAATTTCCCGTATCAACTTTTTATTATTCAAGAATTTTTTTTTTTGTTCATGTTCTTCCCCATTCTGAGAGTTAACAGTCTAGATTTGCGTGCACCGAAAACTGCCTTTCTGTTAAAAACATCTTTCTTTGTATATTCCTTCCTCAGAATCCGTAGATCACACCCAATAAGATCGAACGTCAAAATTTTTGTTTTTTATCACTTGTAATCTCAATGTTGAGTTCGTTGTTCATTTGTTGAGTTTTAAGTTGTACTATAGTATACCTCGTATTGCATTACAGTTTCAGTTATAAAGCTTTCATTCCAATGTTTTTAATTATATATATAATGTTTTATGTTGTGTATTTGACATTGTTTTAGAATCAGCCCAAGCCGTATACCTGCCATCTCTAGTTTGTATTAGTTGTATGTCGGGACGACATACGTTAGCGTCGCCCAGCTTCAGTAGTAGTAACCAGTTACCAGTTCGTAGTAACAGTTACCCGTAACCGTCCGTTGACTCAACGACCAACGTCTTGAGTCACGGTTCCATATTGTGCTGAGCTGACACATTTCAAAACCCACTACGGGGTACTGGCCCGCCGCCTAGTCAGTTTTACGAGTGTAGCCAAGGAGATAGGAAATCGGCGCGGGCTTTGTCCAATCCCCGT